>JARQOD010004351.1:0-55696 GCA_033576555.1 Oophaga sylvatica
TTGTGTCCTGTAACTGAAGATCCACCTCTGTGAAGAACCAGAAGTAGCACAATGACCGTTATCTCTAGTGCTGAAGATACATTGTAACATGACCTCAACTTTGGGAGCTGACACGGTGATGAGGGTCTTACTGTAAATATAGGGGGCTTTTATTCAGTCACTGCAAGCAGAGAGTTTGACACTGCTGAGGATTCAAACAAATGGTCACATATTAGAACGTTGTCACTGCATATATGGCTGAAGGGAGCACGTCCCGCCTGTGGGATGGCAGTAGCGGGATCCCCATTCTCGGGTTTTGGTACTTCCTCTTTCCTCCAAAGCCTTCATAGTCACTTGTAGACTCCACGATTGTTTTTTTATTTCTTTGGGGACAGTCGCCACTCCGATCTGGATACTGATGCCAAGGGTCACGTGGGACTATAAACCTCATCCAGAATCGGCATTAGGGGCAGGCAGACCAGGCAGCTGCCTAGGGCCCCCGCTCCTCCATCATCCATGGTCATAGTCAGCATATCAGAACACACAAGACAACATAGAAAGTGCAGATTTTACTAAAAAAAATTGCCATCTCCAGAAACAAAGGGGATATTAGAGAATGTTTCAGCCTCCCCTCTGGTCCACCAGGGCTAAGAAAAGTTATGTTAAGACAAATCTGGATAGGAGGATTATTCTCAGATCGTCTTCATATAGAGTTTGCATTCCTTGACTCCACCAGATCTTACAATTTAGTAAGAATGTAGTAAGAATGTAAGTAGTGTGAGACAGTGAAGGGGTATGTATTGGATGGGGTGTACATCTCGCCTAGGTACTTAGCTGACTGGCATAAGGGAAATGTATGGCTTTGTAAACCTAGTGGTGGAGCAAGTTCACTACACCCTCCATTCAGTACAGGCTTGCAGCTCAAACCTGAAGCCACTCAGGTTCTAATTAGGCAGCCAGAAGTAGGTGGCTGAGAACACAGACATTGAGCTCTCTCAGTCTGGATGTGACTCCAGACACTGCAGGAGTCTCCGGGAAACCACACGCTGGTAAATACTGAGTATATGTGTTGTTTTGGGCCAGGCTGGTAGAGTCTGGGCCCTGATAGTGAGGGAAACTATCTGTGTGTAGTGAGTAGCCGGAGAGGCTCAGGATTTTGGTTTATGAGTTGGTTTTGCTCATGTTTGTTTGCTGTGGCCTTACAATAAAGCTGGTTGCGGCCAGTTGTACCAGAATTGCTGTCTGTGTGTGAACTGTGTCTATGCCACTCCGTCTACCCGAGACGGCGATCCCGGAGCTATATCCCCTGAAAAGCTTACAATTGGTGCTAGAATGCTGGGGCAGCACAGTGGCTAAAGCAGCAGCAAAGGAAAAGTCTGTTGGAGCAGTCTTAAAGAGACAGTAGCCCTAATAGAGTTTGCAGAGGAAAAAAAAAAAAGTGTCTGCACAGCAAAGCTGAACTTGTTGTGGAAAAGACCGTGGAGTGTGTATGTCTTGAGTAAAGACTGCCGTTGTTGAGACAGAGAAGTCTGACAGCATGGATGACAGCATGGAGGCGCTGATTAAACAAATGGCGCAAGTTAGTGTGCAACAGCAGGAGATTAACCGATTGTTAAGGGAGCAGGTTGCAGCACTACGCCAGGATCTCAGCGCCTCGTCCCAGAGTGATGTTGCAAAGGCACCTGCGTTGCCTGCAGTAAATAAGTGGCTGGAGCCTGACGTCGGCAGCCATGCCAATATGGTCAAAGAGGTGATAGTGGACCGCTACACCCGAGCACTAAGGAAGTGGAAGGAGCCTGACGTCGGCAACCCTGCCCAAAGGGTCGAAAAGGTGATAGTGGCCCGCTACACCCGAGCACTAAAGAAGTGGCGGGAGCCTGACGTCAGCAACCCTGCCCAAATGGTCGAAAAGGTGGTAGTGGACCGCTACACCCGAGCACTTCCTACTGAGGTACAGCACGGGGTCGGACAAGGAGACCACCCAGATGCCAAGCAACTCGTCAGCCTGATAGAGAGGTACTTCGCTACCAAAGACTACCTCCGTGACCAGCCGTCTGAGAGGTCGTCACTTCAGAGTTCCCAGACGCCGAACTTCTCCAGTAAGAGCGTTCCAGCTGTTGGGGACAGGGGGTATGCTGATAGACGGGTTCAGGCCCGAGGTGAAATGTGTGAGGAAAAGTGTGATGTTTCCCTGTCGGGAGACCCCAGGCCTAGAAAGGTCTTCCCGTCTGAACTCCCAGACTTGAGTGTGGTGTGCATCCATGGAGATGCCAAAGTCTACCCAGAGACTACCGTGGACTTGGTCCCCAAACTCGTGGAGCTCTCGTGTGAACTGGGGGTAGTGAAGAACCTGATGCACCCCGTCATATTGGGTAGTGACTTGGTCCCCAATCTCTGGGGGAAAGATGATTCTACTGGACAGTGTGATGAAGCTCCTATGGAGGTTGCGCGGTCCAGAGGGGCGGAACACAATGCTAGTGGGCCGTTAAACTTATGTGATGATGATAATGATGATGATGATGATCGTGATAATGATAATGATGATGACCATGATGATGATAATGATGATGATCATGATGATGATGATGATGATGATCATGATAGTGATAATCATGATGACCATGATAATGATGATGATACTGATGATGATGATGATACTGATAATGATAATGAGGATGATACTGATAATGATGATGACAGCGATAAAGATGAATTTCCTTTTCAGGTGATGTTGGGAGACGAGGATAGTGGTTCTCAGGAACCGAATGTCCCTGACCTACCTGTGTCCCGTGAAAATTTTTGGAGTGAGCAGTTGCGAGACCCACTCTTAAAACGGCCCAGGAAAATATAACTGTTCTAAATGAGGTTCCCCAAGAGCCTGGCTCTGAGGAGAGGTTTCCTCATGTTGCCATGAACAATAACCTGTTGTATAGGGACACTAAGGTCCAGGGAGAGGTCGTGAGTCAGCTCCTGGTACCTAAGCCATATAGAAGCATAGTGCTGGGGTTGTCACATAGCCACGTGCTTGGTGGGCACCTGGGGATGGACAAGACCCAGGATGACAGAGAGTCATTGGTGACTGCGGGGGAATTAGAGAAAGGTGTAAAACCCCCTATACCTCCTGTGATAGTTGGTGACACATGGTCAGTGCACCAAAAACAGGAAGTACGAGAGTTTCTGAGGAAGAATCAGCAGAGGTGTTCTGACTTGCCTGGTCGTACTTCTCTGGTGAGGCACTATACCGAGACTGAGCCCGGCAATAAGGTCAAGCTGAAACCGTGCAGGATACCCGAAGCCCGCAGAGAGCATAGGCCTGGGAGGGTACAGGGTAGTGCGGATGCCTTGTCCGGAGTTCACTGTCTCTTTAGGATTGATGACCAGCCCTCCGGTCTGGAGAAGAGGGGGGGATATGTATTGGATGGGGTGTACATCTCGCCTAGGTACTTAGCTGACTTGCATAAGGGAAATGTATGGCTTTGTAAACCTAGTGGTGGAGCAAGTTCACTACACCCTCCATTCAGTACAGGCTTGCAGCTCAAACCTGAAGCCACTCAGGTTCTAATTAGGCAGCCAGAAGTAGGTGGCTGAGAACACAGACATTGAGCTCTCTCAGTCTGGATGTGACTCCAGACACGGCAGGAGTCTCCGGGAAACCACATGCTGGTAAATGCTGAATATATGTGTTGTTTTGGGCCAGGCTGGTAGAGTCTGGGCCCTGATAGTGAGGGAAACTATCTGTGTGTAGTGAGTAGCCGGAGAGGCTCAGGATTTTGGTTTATGAGTTGGTTTTGCTCATGTTTGTTTGCTGTGGCCTTACAATAAAGCTGGTTGCGGCCAGTTGTACCAGAATTGCTGTCTGTGTGTGAACTGTGTCTATGCCACTCCGTCTACCCGAGACGGCGATCCCGGAGCTATATCCCCTGAAAAGCTTACAGTAGGTTACACTAAACTGACTATAGTTGTGATCAGAGGCGTAGCGATCACAGTTGCAGAGAGCACAACCGCAATCAAGACCATATGGCATGGGGGTCTACCAACACCAGCAGCTATTCCAGCTGAATGTGCATCCAAGGAGACATTTTACCGGTATCGGAGACATTATTACTGGAAGGGGCCAAGGATGGAGACATTATACCAGGATGGGGCACGCTATTACTGGAAGGAGGACAATTGAACGGGAAAAGATCCAGGATGGAGACATTATACCAGGATGGGGCACGCTATTACTGGAAGGGGGACATTAGACCAGGAAAAGGCCCAGGATGGAGAAATTATATCAGGATGGGGCACATTATTACTGGAAGGGGTCCAGAATAGGGGACTACAGACCAGGGAAAGACCCAGAGTGGAGACATTATAACAGGATGGGGCATGTTATTACTGGAAGGGGTCCAGAATAGGTGATTATAGAGCAGGAAAAGGCCCAGGATTGAGACATTATACCAGGATGGGGCACGTTATTACTGGAAGGGGTCCAGAATAGGTGATTATAGAGCAGGAAAAGATCCAGGATGGAGACATTATACCAGGATGGGGCACGCTATTACTGGAAGGGGGACATTTGAACGGGAAAAGATCCAGGATGGAGACATTATACCAGGATGGAGCACGCTATTACTGGAAGGGGGACATTAGACCAGGAAAAGGCCCAGGATGGAGAAATTATATCAGGATGGGGCACATTATTACTGGAAGGGGTCCAGAATAGGGGACTACAGACCAGGGAAAGACCCAGAGTAGAGACATTATAACAGGATGGGGCATGTTATTACTGGAAGGGGTCCAGAATAGGTGATTATAGAGCAGGAAAAGGCCCAGGATTGAGACATTATACCAGGATGGGGCACGTTATTACTGGAAGGGGTCCAGGATGGGGGACATTACACCAGGAAAAGGCCCAGAATTGAGACATTATACCAGGATGGGGCACGTTATTTCTGGAAGGGGTTCAGGGTGTCGGACATTAGTCCGGGAAAAGGCCCAGGATGGAGACATTATACCAGGATGGAGGCATTATAACAGGAAAAAGCCCAGGATGGAGATAATATATCAGGATGGGGCACGTTATTACTGGACGGGGTCCAGGATGGGGAACATTAGACTGAGAAAAGGCCCTCAAAGGACATATTTAAGCAAAATCTGGGGTATTATAGCAGGAAAAGGCCCAGGATGGAGATAATATACCAGGATGGGGCACGTTATTGCTGGAAGTGGTCCAGGATGGGGCACGTTATTGCTGGAAGGGGTACAGGATGGGGGACATTAGACCAGGAAAAGGCCTGGGATGGAGACATTATATCAGGATGGGATTCATTATTGCTGGAAGTGGTCCAGGATGGGGCACGTTATTGCTGGAAGGGGTACAGGATGGGGGACATTAGACCAGGAAAAGGCCCAGGATGGAGACATTATATCAGGATGGGGGACATTATAACAGAAAAAGGCCCAGGATGGAGATATTAAACCAGGATTTGGCACATTATTGCTGGAAGGGGTCCAAGATGGGGGGCTTTATGCCAGGAAAAGGCCCAGGATGGAAGATATTATACCTGTAAGGGGCCCAGGATGGTGGACATTATACCAGGAAGTGGTCCAGGATGGGGAACATTATTACAGGAAGGTTCCAGGATGGGGAACATTATTACAGGAAGGTTCCAGGATGGGGGACATATTACAGGAAGGGTCCAGGATGGGGAACATTATTACAGGAAAGGGGCACAAGATGGCGGACATTATTACAGGAAGGGACCAGCATGGAGGATATTATTACAGGAAAAGGGCACAAGATGGGTGACATTATTACAGAAAGCGTCCAGTATGGAGGACATTATTACAGGAAAGGGTCACAGGATGGGGGACATTATTACAGGAAGCGTCCAGTATGGAGGACATTATTACAGGAAAGGGTCACAGGATGGGGGACATTATTACAAAAAGTCGACAAGACGGAGTACAATACACCAGGAAGGAGCCAAGGATGGAGGACGTTATACCTAGAAATGGCCCTGGATGGCGACATTACTACAGGAAGGGGTCAGGATGGAGGACATTATTACAGGAAGAGGCATGGATTGGGGACAGTAATACAGGATGGGGCCCAGGTCCAAATTTTGCACCGGGACCCATCAGACTCTAGGTACGCCACTGGTTGTGGCCTCATCAGACAGGTGGGCAGGTGTGAGAGCCTGGCATAGCCACCCACTGCCACCAGTATGAAGCCTGTTATGTACAATGCACCAGGAGGCTTCAAGTTCTTCAAAAGTAAGTGAAGCTCCCTACAACCTTGTAACTCCATCCCAACTCTGTAGACCTACCTGTCATGGTGCAGGACATGATGTAGCACACCGCCCCGGCCACTGACAGCCTCCCGCCTACACAGTGGCCCATGCTGCCGGGTGATGATCTGTTGAGGTTTCCTCTTCCTTCCAGAAGGCTCCGGGGCTCTAACCTGCTCGGAGATCCGAGGCTGAACCTGCGGGCATCAGTCTGTCCTGAAGGTGCGGGCAGGAGCCAGCGCGGCGCCCATTAGTCGGCTCCTGGGGAGCTGGTGTTGTGCTGGCTGGGGGTGCTATCCACGTTGGTGGAGAAGGTCAGGGTCGGAGGAGCCCCAGGGACCCGGGAATCTTTGAGAGCTTCACATTCTCTTTGTTCCTTGGAAGATGCCCTGAAAGCAAGAACATTGTGCAGATTAGAGAAGGATCAGATTAACCCATCATCTGCTGCAAGACTCTCGGAGAAAACGCTAATCATAGATGAGGGGCGCGGTCAAAGATCCCATGGTCAGTGTTTGCCCAAAGAATAAGTGCATGTGAACAAGTGCCCACCAGGGCACACCAGGGATCGCTGGTGTGTCGCTCGGTGTTACGGGGCCCTAACACCTCGGGGACCGTTAGTGGTAGATTAACCCATTATCAGCTGCATGTTACTAGAGACCCCAATCGAGAAAGAGGAATACAAACGTTAATCCCCTTGGTAATTGCTTGTCCATAAACCATGGAATTGCTTGTCCATAAACCATGCAAGTGCCCACCAAGAATTACACAGTGGGAACACCCCCCTATACGCAATATGGGGGCCATACCATGTTTCTAATAGATTAACTCATTATCTGCTGCAAGTCAATAGGAGACATGTGTGCTGTAGATCCCTATGATAATGGTTTGTCTATGGACCCCATGCATGTAAGTAAGCCCTCGACAAGGTCTTAAAAGCTGAGGACCACCACCCCTCTCTAAAATTCATAACAAGCAGATATCTCCTTTATAAGCTTCAAGTTACTAAGTGAAGACCCTCCAATCATTAATAACCAAAAATGGGAACAAAGACCCCTACTAATAATAACCAAAATAAAGAGGACATTTAAAGGGTCCGAAATAAATAGGAAAAACTTAAAAATCACTTCTTAAACCAAAGTAAATGCCAAACAATTATATATAGATAAATATTATTAATTATAAGCAAACTGCTTAAAGAAAAAGGTTAAAACACCCCATAAACCCCAGAAGAAGGGTCAGTGGCGAATCACACAGTGGCTCCATATAATCGGTAATAGGTGGACTATAACATTGCAGTAAGGTATAGAGCATAAACAATAATAAAGAGGAATATAATAAATGAACTCAATGCATGAGTATAAGAATAAGTGACGCGATAAGTATGATAACAAAAATCCTTGATTTCAGGGAAGATCCCTCAAAAACAGCTCATAGCCACCAAAAGCCATAATTAATGGACCAAAGACAGATCAAACTGCCCAGTTCCCTGAAGCACGTTTCGCCTATAGCTTCATCAGGGGGTAAAAATTAGAATAATCAATCAAAAGCTACAAAGAGGAGACCTCAATCGCTAATGATGGGTGCACACATAGATCCCAATGGTCAGTGCTTGTCCATAGACCCAGTGCATGTAACAAGCCTCCACCAGGGCTGAAACATTGGAAGGAAAGCTTCTTCAAATACATTCCCAAAGTGTTAACCCATTATCTGCTGTAAGCCACAAGGGATAGGAAGTGTAAATGGATCCCTACACCCAAAACGGAAAGATTGAGACCAACCCATCCCCCGTTCTTCTTTGAAACATTCCTCGATTAACCCATTATTGGCCGCAAGCTACTCGACTGTCCATAAGACAGAGTACATTTAGCGTCCCACACCATGAAACAAGTGCTTGGTATAGTAACCCTTTAGCTACAAGTCTGTAAGAGAAGAGATGTGCACATAGATCCCCATGGTCATCGCTTGCCCATAGACCCAGTGCATTCATCCTTGCAGGCACCAAACCAGGAACATTGGGGCCAGCACCCCGCCAGCCCATTTTCTGATGGGCATCGGGAGATACAATGGGTGAGATCTATAATAATGGAAGTAACCACCATAATGACTATTTTCCAAACCCTCACCCATGACGGAGGTCCCGTCCATAGCTGCAGTGCACCTAACCCTGGGCCCCATGAAGGCAATTTAGGGATTAGTGCCCTACATAGAAGACAGAGCAAAGAAAGCGATAAGGCGACAATTCAGGAGTCTGGTCAGGGAGGAGAAGAAGAAGAAACATCTCATCCTATTACTTCCCCATGAAAACAATGCGTTAAACAAGCCCGGGACCCAGAAGATGCTGCCGAAGACCAGGACCCTATATAGCTCATTAACCCATTAAATGCAAGACCCCGTCCAGCGTGGGGCGATGCTTTGTGCACCTGCAGCATTGGAGATTGCAGGAAACCTCGTTACATGGAAACTTTTCAGGCATCAATGTATCAAATGGTGTCACTATGTGGCTGGAAAACAGGGGGCTCCAGTGTGTGACCCCACAGCTGTCACCAAACTACTACCCATGCCTTGCCAGCCGGAGGATGAGAGTCGTAGTTCTGCATCAGTTTGGAAGGACAGGATGCATTACTAAGCCATAGATCACAAAATAATTCTCCGAAAATCAAGTTATCATTATATGAGATGTAGCAGTGCTGGGTTTGTTGTTGAACATAAGATTATTGCTGCAAATTCTGCTCTGCTACATCTGTACGAAAGGGTGAAATATACAGTACACTGTTATATCTACAGAGAAGGCAAAGTGGAGGCTGATGTATAATAATAATAATGAATATAATAATAAAATAATACTAAAATAAATGAAAATAATAATAGCAATAGCAAAATAATAACATAAATAATAACAATATAAATACTAAACATAACATAAATAATGAATATAAATATACTAGAAATTATATTAAAATAAATGAAAATAATAGTGATAATAATAATGTAAATAATAATATAGTAATAATAATAATGACAATATTAATAAAAGATATATCAATTTAAATGACAATATGAATCATCAGATATTTGGGATTTCCTGTAATCCGCTCCTCTCCTGATTCATCTCATTTCTTTGCCTGATTTGGGGATTTTTTGGGGGACAGGACAGAGCCCTCCGCTCTCGGGGGTCACAGACTGGTGGTCCTGCTGGTAATGGTGGGGGTCCCTTATATCCGGGTGACTCTGTGCTGGGCACTATGTTATCTCTGGGGTGTGGGGGTATACTGACAGGACCTGAGACCCCCATAGTCTGCACTGTATGGACTGCACACATGTAGCAGAGTGGAAGGTCTCATTTAACACTTTGGATGATAACACATTCTTTCCTTGCAGTCCTATGTAAACAAAAAATCCCAGAACGCATCATAGGATCCGTCTATAACAGATTCATCTCCCCTACATCTGACATCCTCATCTCTGCTACATCTGACATCCTCAGCCCTGCTACATCTGACATCCTCATCTCTGCTACATCTGACATCCTCAGCCCTGCTACATCTGACATCCTCAGCCTGCTACATCTGACATCCTCAGCCCTGCTACATCTGACATCCTCAGCCTGCTACATCTGACATCCTCAGCCCTACTACATCTGACATCCCCAGCCCTGCTACATCTGACATCCTCAGCTCTGCTACATCTGACATCCTCAGCCTGCTACATCTGACATCCTCAGCCCTGCTACATCTGACATCCTCACACTGCTACATCTGACATCCTCAGCCCTGCTACATCTGACATCCTCAGCCCTGCTACATCTGACATCCTCAGTTCTGCACATCTGACATCCTCATCCTGCTACATCTGACATCCTCAGCCCTGCTACATCTGACATCCTCAGCCCTGCTACATCTGACATCCTCATCTCTGCTACATCTGACATCCTCAGCCCTGCACTACATTCGTGACCATCCTCATCTCTGCTACATCTGACATCCTCAGCCTGCTACATCTGACATCCTCATCTCTGCTACATCTGACATCTACCTTCAGCTACTGCTACATCTGACATCCTCAGCTCTGCTACATCTGACATCAGCCCTACAGACCCTGCTACATCTGACATCCTCACTCTGCTACATCTGACATCCTCAGCCTGCTACATCTGACATCCTCAGCCCTGCTACATCTGACATCCTCAGCTCTGCTACATCTGACATCCTCAGCTCTGCTACATCTGACATCCTCAGCCCTGCTACATGACATCCTCAGCTCTGCTACATCTGACATCCTCAGCTCTGCTACATCTGACATTCTCAGCCCTGCTACATCTGACATCCTCAGCTCTGCAATTACATTGCTTGACATCTCATCTCAGCCCTGCTATACATCTAGACATGACCCTCAGTCACCTGCTACATCTGACATCCTCAGCCTGCTACATCTGACATCCTCAGCTCTGCTGCATCTGACATCCTCAGCCCTGCTACATCTGACATCCTCAGCCTGCTACATCTGACATTCGTCATCTGCACCTGCTTACATCTGACATCCTCAGCTCTGCTACATCTGACATCCTCAGCCTGCTACATCTGACATCCTCAGCCCTGCTACATCTGACATCCTCAGCTCTGCTACATCTGACATCCTCAGCCTGCTACATCTGACATCCTCAGCCCTGCTACATCTGACATCCTCAGCTCTGCTACATCTGACATCCTAGCTCTGCTACATCTGACATCCTCATCTCTGCTACATCTGACATCCTCAGCTCTGCTACATCTGACATCCTCAGCTCTGTCACATGTACAACTGACCATCCTCATCTTCACATACTCTTTGGAACATCATCCAGACCCTGACATCTGTCCCACACACAGCTCTGCTACATCTAATCTCCGCTAATCTGACATGATGCCATAATACTCAGACAAACTCCTCTCTGCTGCATCTGACGCTTCTTTTTAGCACATGGAACACTCTGCTACATCTGACAATACTCAGCTCTGCTACGATATACTCAGTAGACAAAGTATTACAAGGTCTGTCCATTGAATATTCACACAGGAGACTTTGTTTTTACCTTATCTGCTCAAATCCAAGAGTCCTTCATACAAAGATGCTCCTTGAGGGTCCACCCCTGCCCAGGACAGGCTGGAGGTCCACAGAGAAGGAAGCAGCTGGACCATAAGTGGTGAAGTTGGTGAAGAAGGGTCTGCAGAGGACTCCTGCTCCTTCCTGGACCTTCTCAATGTCTGAGCTCAGGCTCCCTGCTCCAGGCTTCCCGACAATTGGAGGTAGTCCCTGGCTCAGCAGCTCCAGACCTGACCATGGATGGATGGATGGATGATGGAGGAGGAGCATGCAGGAGGAGATCCAACCTGTCACTGGCTGCCCCCCAAAAGGAGGGGATGTGGTGGAGAGATTTCAGGATCCATGGTCCAGAGAGCTGCCCACTTGTACAGGTCCACACTGCTGCGGTGTGATATCACAATAGTGAGTGGAGCCTGGCATATGTAGCAGAGCTGAGCTTGGAAGTGGTGGCAGGTGAAGGCTTGAGTAGATGTAGCAGAGCCAAGTTGAGCTGAATATGTTCTATGCAGCAGATTGAGCTGGCGAGATAGGAGAATTAACAATTTGCATAGGACTGCAAGTGAATCTACTGAATGATCTGATGTCACACAATGTTGATAAACTCAGCTCTGCTACATCAGTGCACGCACACAATGTAGCGGTTCATTTCCAGTTGCATGCATCTTACTTTGTGTGTCCTGCAGAGCCAGACATGGTCATCAATAAGTAATGGCTTCACTTTCCTCCGCTACAGAACAGGTCTTAATGCTTGAAACACAATCCAGGTGTCCCCAGGTGTGATAATGCTCAGTGATATGCTGCACATCTCAAGCATTCAGGAGCAAGTGTAGAACATGCGGATCCTTCTCCCAAGTGTGGCCCCTGCTGTGGACACTAGGGGGCGCTAGGAACTAGAATTTGGGCACATCTCTGAGCTGGACTTGGATCCTCTACAATTCATTTAGAAGCCCCATAAAGCTTGTGAGGTTATTTATGATCTTGACATAGTGATGTGTAAAATGCAGCGAATCAATGGATGGAGAAATGATTTATGCTTCAATGAGAGCAAAGCATCCACAGATTCTCCGAGATGAGGCAATTAAAGAAATGTATTTCCACAAGGCAAAGTAGATATACAAGAGCGACCCAGGCCAGCGACCCTACAGAGTATCTACGTATCCAAACCAGTGACCACACAGAGTATCTACGTATCCAAACCAGTGACCCCACAGAGCATCTACGTATCCAAACCAGTGACCACACAGAGTATCTACGTATCCAAACCAGTGACCTAACAGAGCATTACATATCAAAACCAGTGACCCCACAGAGCATCTACATATCCAAACCAGTGACCCCACAGAGCATCTACGTATACAAACCAGTGACACCACAGAGTGTCTAGTATCCAAACCAGTGACCCACAGAGCATCTACGTATACAAACCAGTGACACCACAGAGTGTCTACGTATCCAAACCAGTGACCCCACAGAGCATCTGCATATTCAAACCAGTGACCCCACAGAGCATCTACGTATACAACCAGTGACCCCACAGAGCATCTACTTATCCAAACCAGTGACCCTACAGAACATCTACATATCCAACCAGTGACTCCACAGAGCATCTACATATCCAAACCAGTGACCCCACAGAGCATCTACATATCCCAACCAGTGACCCCACAGAGTATCTACGTATCCAAACCAGTGACCACACAGAGCATCTACATATCCAAACCAGTGACCACACAGAGCATCTACGTATACAAACCAGTGACCCCACAGAGCATCTGATTCAAACCAGTGACCCTACAGATCATCTACATATCCCAACCAGTGACTCCACAGAGCATCTACATATCCCAACCAGTGACCCCACAAGTATCTACGTATCCAAACCAGTGACCACACAGAGCATCTACATATCCAAACCAGTGACCCACAGAGCATCTTACGTATACAAACCAGTGACCCCACAGAGCATCTGCATATTCAAACCAGTGACCCCACAGAGCATCTACGATACAAACCAGTGACCCCACAGAGCATCTACGTATACAAACCAGTGATCCCACAGAGCATCTACATATCCAAACCAGTGACCCTACAGAACATCTACATATCCCAACCAGTGACTCCACAGAGCATCTACATATCCAAACCAGTGACCCCACAGAGCATCTACATATCCCAACCAGTGACCCCACAGAGTATCTACGTATCCAAACCAGTGACCACACAGAGCATCTACATATACCAAACCAGTGACCCCACAGAGCATCTACGTGTACAAACCAGTGACCCCACAGAGCATCTACGTATCCAAACCAGTGACCACACAGAGTATCTACATATTAAACAGTGACCCCACAGAGCATCTACATATCTAAACCAGTGACCCACAGAGCATCTACCTATACCAAACCAGTGACCCCACAGAGCATCTACATATCCAAACCAGTGACCCCACAGAGTATCTACTATCCAAACCAGTGACCCACAGAGCATCTACATATCCAAACCAGTGACCCCACAGAGCATTACTATACAAACCGTGACCCCACAGAGCATCTGCATATTCAAACCAGTGACCCCACAGAGCATCTACGTATACAAAACCAGTGACCCACAGAGCATCTACGTATCAAACCAGTGATCCACAGAGCATCTACATATCCAAACCAGTGACCCTACAGAACATCTACATATCCCAACCAGTGACCCACAGACATCTACATATCCAAACCAGTGACCCACAGAGCATCTACATATCCAACCAGTGACCCCACAGAGTATCTACGTATCCAAACCAGTGACCACACAGAGCATCTACATATCAAACCAGTGACCCCACAGAGCATCTACGTATACAAACCAGTGACCCCACAGAGCATCTACGTATCCAAACCAGTGACCACACAGTATCTACATATTTAAATCAGTGACCCCACAGAGCATCTACATATCTAAACCAGTGACCCCACAGAGCATCTACCTATACAAACCAGTGACCCCACAGAGCATCTACAGTATCAAACCAGTGACCCCACAGAGCATCTACATATCCAAACCCCTGACCCCACAGGTATCTACGTATCCAAAACAGTGACCCTACATAAATCTACATATCTAAACCAGTGACCCACAGTATCTACATATCCCAACCAGTGTCCCTACAGAGTATCTACGTATCCAAACCAGTGACCACACAGATATCTGCGTATCCAAACCAGTGACCACACAGAGTATCTACTATCCAACCAGTGACGACACAGAGTATCTACGGTACTTCAAAACAGTGACCTACATACATCTAGATATCTAACCAGTGACCCACAGTATCTACATATCAAACCAGTGACCCCACAGAGATCTACATATCCAAACCAGTACCCTACAGAGTATCTGTATCAAACCGTGACCCCACAGTAATCTACATATCCAAACCAGTGACCCTACAGATATCTACATATCCAAACCAGTGACCCCACAGAGTATCTGCGTATACAAAAACAGTGACCCTACAAACATCTAGTATCAATACCAGTGACCCACAGTATCTACATATCCAAACCAGTGACCCACAGAGTATCTACGTATCCAAGCCAGTGACCCTACATAACATCTACATATCTAAATCAGTAACCCCACAGAGCATCTACATATCCAAACCAGCGACTCCACAGAGCATCTGGATCGCCCGCCAGGGCAGTGGAGATACTCGGTACTGGGCCGCTTTTTAAAGGGGCAGTGTCACGGCAGCAGTGACCCGGTCCGTGGCCCTTGGCATCCAATAAAAGGGCAGATGATGAAAAGGGAAATGATAAAGAGTTTGTAATAAAGTGTTCGTGACCCACCCGTGGTATTCGGTCAGGGGACCAACGCTGCATTGCAGATCGTCTGGGATGATGATAGGGCAGCAAAGATGGTAAAGCTCTCCACGGGTAGAGCTGTATCCCAGGGCAGTTAGGGTATTAAAGGTGATGTTGGTAGTGAGTGTAGTGCAGGGCAGGTGACGCAGGAAAGATTCAGAAGACACAGCAGGGTGCAGTTTTCTTTACCTTTTACTGAGCAGTGCAGGTACAGTCCGGGGCTCAGGTTACAGATGGTTTTGTAGCCGGTCAGCCTTAAAACAAGTTTGGAATTTCCTCATTCAGGTGGGTTGTGAGACCTCCTCTCTAGCGCTATTTTCTGAGGTACTTGCTGCTATAAACTCTATCCAAGTCCCTCTCTCTGTCTGATGCTTAGGTAGAACGCCACTCACATGACAGGCAGCTGTAGCCTACTTAAGGGGTCGCTCCTGTCTGGCGTCTCCGGCTCACACGTGCTGCTGTGTCGTCAAGTATCAGTTGAGGACAGAGGATCCGCGGTCTTCTGCCCTCCGGATTCTGCTGCTGGGGCATTAGCACCCACACAGCCTCGGGCTCCGGTGCCCGGTCACTGGCGCTCAAGCATGGGGTGAACTCAGCTACAGCTCTGCTCCCAGGACCTCTCCACAAGTCCTCTCTCAACCCTGTTCAGGCTCTAACTCTTCACTAACTTCCTCCTTCTGACCAGAGAAAGCAGCTCCCCTGAAGTCGGGTTTAGAGCTCCCCTGCTGGCCTGGAGCAGGAACTGTGTTGTATGCTGGAACTACCTGATAAGGGGATTCCTTCTTTGCTTCCAGGCATAACATCACTCCCCCCTGGAGGCAAAGGCAAGGCCATTGTGGCAACCGGACTCCTGGGGTGCCACATTCCCCCTAGTACAATTCAGTACTCCCAGACTGAGGAAACACAAAAGAAATAAAACATAATTTTCTACAAGATTTTAACAACAGATATATAAATTCGGTAAAGTCCTGAAATGGGGTGTCCTTTTCACCCTACAAAGTACAATATGAGGGAACCCGCCTCAAACCCCCAACGTAGGCCCTGGGCGTGACTACAGGGCATTAGTGGTCACCAAGTTGGACTACTTTTTCGGTCACGCCAGACGGTTTTTGTTCTGTTGTCACCGGTGCTAACTATTTACAATCATTGTCCTGGTCACTATGAGTCCAGTGACCCAATTGTCCAAATAATCAATAAAACAAGAATGGTCAAAAGTTCATACAGTAAGTCTCTGTAGGCTCATGTGCTTAATGGTTGCAATTATGAACATTTTTAACTTATTTACATTAGCATTACACTTATATATTAGTCCTTATACTGGGCTGAGACCTGACCTCTAGTACTACGGGTTGATCTACGCAGTACAGGTGTCTGTAGTGATCTAGCCTGATCTAGTGTGTTTATTGGTAAGCTGGGCAGTAGCCGTCTGCAAATTCTTAGACTCACCGTGGGACTGACAGATTCACCACTAGCAGGGGCAGATTTTCGAGTTCCACTGCAGATGTGGCTTCTGTTACTTGAGCTTGCGGATCTTCAGGCTGGTCTTGAATCGCTTCTCTTTCTGGCACTTCCAGCTGGGGAAAGGTTAAGATGGGCACAACTATGGTTTGGTTCACTCTTGTCCAATTTGAAGGGAACTCGCCGAGTACAGTGCTGATCTTTTCTTCTACCTCTTTCATTGGCTGAAGAATGTCTTGGTTTTCAGTTCTTTCCTTCAGATGGTCAGGACATGGTTTAAGATGATCTCTTGATACTGCCACGGAGTTTTCTCCTCCATCTTTGCTGATGAGGCACCTTGGTGTTATCAAAGTTTGAAGGCATGACGGTGTATGGTTCAGCCTCCCACTGGTCATCAAGTTTATAAAGTCGTCTTTTTCTTTTGAGTATCACTTCTGCAGGCGACAGGGGAACTGCGGGGGTGTTCTGATTATAATTTCTCTCTTGCTTTTGTCTTGCTTGGGCCAGTGCATTCTTGCACTTTGCGGTACTGCTGCTGCCGCTCTGTATCCCAATCTGCATCTGGTGATGTTACTTCAGGAATTAAGACTCCCATGTCCAAGTCAATGGGTTACTTGCCAGGCTTTTCTCTCATCAAGTAGGCTGGAGTACAGTTGGTGAAGTTTAAAGGGATATGATTGTAGAGATCTACCAGATCCAGCAACTTCTCTGGTCACAGGTTTCTCTCTTCCAGGGGCAAGGTCTTTGATAGGTCAATTACCACTTGGTTCATTTTCTCACACATGCCATTTGTCTGTGGATGGTATGGTGTCGTCCTGATTTTCTTGCTGCCATACATGTTACAGAACTCCTGGAACACTTCTGCTTCAAAGGCTGGGCCTTGGTCGGTAAGCACTCGTTCAGGGTAAACGTGCGGTCTACAAAAGTGTTGTTGAAATGCTTTGGCCGCTGTCTTTGCTGTTTGGTCCTTGACAGGCACGACTACCAGGAACCTTTAGTAATGGTCAACGATGGTGAGGGCGTATACATAGCCTAAATGGCTTGGGACCAGCTTCACATGGTCTAAAGCTACCAACTCAAGCGGCTGTTTGGTGATTATTGGTTGTAACGGGACTCGCTGGCTGTTTCTGTCCTTCCTGCGCAAGTTGCATGGTCCACACTCCCGGCACCAATCTTCAATGAAATTCCTCATACCAACCCAGTAGAATCTCTCACGAAGTAGGACCTCCAACTTCTTCCATCCGAAGTGTCCTGTTCCATCGTGGTACGCTTCCAGGACCATTGACGCATCTCGTTTTGGGACTACCACCTGCCAGAGCATTTTCGTGAGTTCGGGCGTTGACACTCCTCCAACACAGCTTTCCCTTGTAGATGAATAGCCTGCCCTTTTCCTTCCACAACTGTTGGGTCTCTTGTGGAGTATCTGGACCTGGGTGCGAGTCAGCTTGTGCTATTAGCTCCGTTACCAGGCGGACTGCTGGATCGCTATCCTGCATCTCTGCCCACTCATGGTGGGACAATGGGTTTAACGTGGCCTCTTTCACGATGAGCGCTTGTATTTCACCCCTTGGGCGAGTTGTGCCGCAACTGGCCGGTGAAAAGCGGGTAACTCGATTTCTTCCAGCTCTTCCTGATTTTCTTCCCCATCTGGTAAGTTGGGCATTCTGGATGGCGCATCAACACTGGCGTTCTTATGCCCCGCTCGGTACTTGATGGTAAACTCGTAGTTGGACAGCCCGGCCATCTATCGCTGCTCCAGCGCACCTTGCTTTGTAGTTTCCAAGTGAGTCAGCGGATTGTTGTCCGTGAAGATGGCAAACTTTGCCACAGCCAGGTAGTGTTTGAATTGCTGGGTCACCGCCCATACTATGGCGAAAAACTCCAGTTTAAAGGAGCTGTAGTTGTCAGGGTTCCTTTCAGTGGGACGAAGCTTCCTGCAGGCGTAGGCGATCACTCTTTCTCTGCCCTTCTGCACTTGGGATAGCACTGGTTTCAATTCCACGTTGCTGGCATCGGTATATAGTATGAATGGTTGGTCGTAGTCTGGGTAGGCCAGGACTTCATCCCCCGTAAGAGCCAACTTCAACCTGGTGATGGATCTTTCTAGTTTGTCATTCCAATCAAACGTAGAACTCTTCTTCCTGGCCTTCTTGGGCTGCCCACGAGGTTTTGCAGGGGTGCGGCTATTTCAGTGAAGCCCTTGATGAACCGTTGGTAGTAGCCTACTAACCCAAGGAACGGACGTATTTCATGAATGTTGCTGGGCCTCTGCCAGTCAAGGATAACAGTGACTTTGTCGGGGTCTGGTGCCAGGCCTTCGGCGCTAACTATGTGGGCTAGGTACTGCACCTTGGGCTTCAGAATGTGGCATTTGGACGGTTTCACTTTCAGGCCAAAGTCGGACAGGGCTTTGAACTCCTCGGCCAGGTACTCCAAATGGTCATCGCAGGTCTTGGAGAAGACAATGATGTCACCTAGGTACAACAGAACTGTCTCAAAGTTCTTGTGTCTGAGGCAGCACTCCATCAACCTCTGGAACGTTCCTCGCGCATTGCAAAGTCCACACGGCATGTAGTTGAATTCTAAGAGGCCCATTGGTGTCACGAAGGCGGTCTTCTCTTTGTCTACCTCTGCCACAGGAACCTGCCAATACCCACTGGTGAGATCTAAGGTGGAGAAATAGCGGTTCTCAGTGCAGCTAATGATTCCTCTATCCTAGGTAACGGATAGGCGTCCTTGTGGGTAATGCTGTTAATTCGCCTGTAGTCAACACACATCCTCATTGTACCATCTTTCTTTCTAACGAGGACTAGCGGAGCAGCCCAGGGGTTACACTTGTCTCTGATCACCCCAGCCTCCTTCATCTCTCGTAACATACTCTTGGCACATTGAAAGTGAGCTGGGGGTACAGGCCGGTACCAATGGACGGATGATTTACAGTGGAGATATGATGTTGGACCCCTTTTAGCTGCCCAAAGTCTAAAGGGTGTTTGCTGAATACCCGTTCAAATTCTTGGACTACTCGGTAAACCCCATTCTTTTGGTGTGGAAGGGTGGAGTCAGTGCCTACGTGCAGCTGCTGACACCAATCCTCCAGCTGTTTGGCAGAGCCATTGTCCTCCGCCTGGTGAGACGAGACCAAGGGCTTTGCTGTCTGAATTGCGTTGTGATTGACAGTGAACAGCTTAGCAACGGTGGCATACCGAGGTAGTTTGGCCTCCTCCTCCCACAAATTTACAGGTACCCTCCCCTTGCGGACATTGACTATCCCTCTGGCTGTCAGGACAGTGGGCCTACTATCAGAGTACACTGGTTCTACCAGGGCCTGGAAATTTCTTCCTCTGAGGCCTATGGCTGCCCGACACCAAATTAACATTTCACTTCTTGGGGATATTGCAATGGGGAATGCATCACTCACTCTGACACTGCCGACTTCTCCGCCAGACAGCTCTACCTGTTGTCTTTGCATCAGGGCCTTGATGTCCTTTTGCAGGACCCGTTGCTCACTGGAACCAGCAGTTTCGGCTACCTGTTGCAACAAAACAATAACCTCGGCAAGACAATTTTCTATCAAATTAGTACCTACGGTCATTATTGGGTTACATTCTTGTTGATTAATGTCTACAATTATCAGACCTTGGGCTTTTAATTCTACTCGCCCCACCTTAATGGTCACCTCCTTATACCCTACTTGTGGCAAAGGCTGACCATTGTTGGCGACTACTGTCAGATCACTAACTGGGCCGCGAGTAAGATCAGAGTCAGCTTAGTACCGTTTGTAAAGAATATATGGCATAGTTGTCACCTGAGAGCTGATGTCAAGTAAAGCGTTCATTGGGATACCGTCAATCACAACTGGGAGTACCGGTCTTCCTCCGATGTACTTGGCTCGCCAGTTCTGTGGGCCTGGTCGTCTTACTCCTGGGGGTTGGCCCTCTGCCCCAGGGGTTGTTCGTTTAATATTGCAGAATCTTGTGATGTGCCCCGCTTTGCTGCAGCGGCGGCAAATGGGTTGTCCGTCCTGGTCGTAGCGATCGTTGTCTCTCCCTCTGGTTGGTGGGATCCTCTTCCTCCGTCGCCACGGGATGTCATCTGGACTGGAAGGCAACTGGATCTTCTTCCTCGGAGGCACTTGCAGGGACTGCACGGTTTTAGCTAGTGCAGCCACACTTTTGGTCAGCTCCTGGACCTGAAGACGTACAGTAGTTCTGCAGATGGATCTTTATCCAGGGTCTGTGTGTCGGCCTCAACAGGGGTCTGGGGGAAGGATGCCGCCTCCTGGTGGTATGTAATTGCTGGGTGCCTAGAGGGCACTGGGCGGCTGACATTTGGTTTGTGCAACACCCGGGTAGCCCTATCTTAAAAGTCTGCAAAGTTGAAGTCAGGGTTTTGTAGGGCCATGATGCGCAGCTGTGACCTGTGGGTGCTGGACAGGAGTCCCTCAATAAATTGCTCCTTTAACAATCTGTCTCCGTCTTGCACACTGTCTGGGTCAATCTGCTTTATGGCCCGCAGTGCCTCCTGAAGGTTAAGAGCATAGTCCCGTATACTGTCCTGCACCCTTTGCTTGCACCCAAAGAACCTCATTTTTATTTCTGCTGCAGTGCGGGTGTCAAATGTGCTCTTCAGCTTAGCCAGAATTTGCATAACAGTCTCTTTATCAGTGTCCTGCCAGGACTTTACTTCTCTTTGCGCGCACCAGTTAACTGTCCAATGAGAATGCTTACTTTTTGGCTTTCAGAAAGGGGGTACACGTCAAACAAACTGCACAGTCTCTCCCTGAAATCGCTCAGGATATACGGCTCCCCTGAGTATTGCGGTGCCAGGCCGCTCCCGGTATGATAGCGGCATTATAGGTACTGCAGCGGCGGTCACCAGATCTTGCTGTGCTCTGGGGGCTGCAGCTGCATCCATCGGCTGCCGGATTCTGTTGTCTTATGGAGCTGCAGCTGCGCCTGTCACTGAATCTTGCGGCACTTTGGGGGCTGCGGCTGCGTCCACTGCTAAATCTCCATCTGCGCTGGACATTTTCTTCCCCCCCAGTGAATCTTAGCAAGGCTCTGAGGTTCCGCTGGTTTACCAGTCTGTTGCTCTGTCGGCGGGATGAAGGTTGCGGGATTCCAGGCCTCAGCACCCTGTTCTCTTTTCGTGCTCTCTCTAAGGCTCCGCCCATGACGGCACGCCCCTTCTGCTTCGCACATGTCGTGTGGCGCTGTAATGGCGGTAATTCACCCAGTTCCAACAAATTCTATGGCACACAGTACCCGGCAATGCCGGTGTACAGATCCTGTTATGCCAAGTTGGATCGCCGGCTAGAGCAGTGGGAATACTCGGTACCGGGCCGCTTCTTAAAGGGGCAGTGTCACGGCAGCAGTGACCCGGTCCGTGGCCCTGGGCGTCTAATAAAACGGGAGATGATGAAAAGGGAAATAATAAAGAGTTTGTAATAAAGTGTTTGTGACGCCACCCGTGGTATTCAGTCAGGGGATCGACGCTGCAATGCAGATCCTCTGGGATGATAATAGGGCAGCAAAGATGGTTAAGCTCTCCACGGGTAGAGCTGTATCCCAGGGCAGTTAGGGTATTAAAGGTGATGTTGGTAGTGAGTGTGGTGCAGGGCAGGTGACGCAGGAGAGATTCAGAAGACACAGGAAGGTGCAGTTTCCTTTACCTTTTACTGAGCTGTGCAGGTACAGTCCGGGACTCAGGTTACAGATGGTTCTGGAGTTAGTCAGCCTGAAAGCAAGTTGGGAATCTCCTCATTCAGGTGGGTTATGAGGCCTCCTCTCTAGCGCTATTCTCTGAGGTACTTGCTGCTGTAAACTCTATCCAAGTCCCTCTTTCTGTCTGATGCTTAGGTAGAACTCCACTCGCATGACAGGCAGCTGTAGCCTACTTCAAGGGTCGCTCCTGTCTGGCATCTCCGGCTCACACGTGCTGCTGTGTCGTCGAGTATCAGCTGGGGACAGAGGATCTTCTGCTCTCCGGATTCTGTTGCTGGGGGTTTAGTACCCATGCAGCCTCGAGCTCCGGTGCCCGGTCACTGGCGCTCAAGCCTGGGGTGATCTCAGCAACAGCTCTGCTCCCTGGACCTCTCCACACGTCCTCTCTCAACCCTGTTCAGGCTCTAATTCTTCACTAACTTCCTCCTTCTGACCAGAGAGAGTAGCTCCCCTGAAGTCGGGTTTAGAGCTCCCCCTGCTGGCCTGGAGCAGGAACTGTGTTGTATGCTTGAACTACCTGATAAGGGATTCCTTTTTTGCTTCCAGGCATGACATCACTTCCCCCTGGAGGGAGGCAAGGCCATTGTGGCAACCTGACTCCTGGGGTGCCACACATCTACATATCCAAAACAGTGACCCTTCATAACATCTACATATCTAAACCAGTGACCCCACCCCGCATCTACATATCCAAACCAGTGACCCCACAGAGCATCTACATATCCAAACCAATGATCCTACATAACATCTACACATCCAAACCAGTGACCCCAGAGTATCTACGTATCTAAACCAGCTACCCTACATAACATCTACATATTTAAACCAGTGACCCCACAGAGCATTTACATATCCAAACCAGCGACACCACAGAGAATCTACATATCCAAACCAGTGATGCCACAGAGAATCTACATATCCAAACCAGTGACCCCACAGAGAATCTACAGTTCTGAGCTGATGGCACTATTGGACATCTTCTGATATTGAAGGAAAGTAACATGATGTGTCTATGGTTCTTAACAATGCCCATTTCTTCTCCGAAGAGCTTTGTCACGACTCTGTTGTCGAGTATCCTGGAACCAGGGACTCCTCAGCTGTCCCATTCACCATGTTCCCTGGATTACTTCTTATGGTGAAGACACCGGGGCCATGTACATTGCCTTAGCTCCTGATCCGCCCTCAGTCTGTACCTTCCCTCACCCAGGGGAATAGTAGTGTACAGGAATACACCAACCAATCTAACAAGATAATACAGTGATAACGAAAAATACCAGTCATACAAATATACTCACACATATAACAGAGGAATGAACCGGGGAGTGGAGGATGGGAAAAGAAAACAAAGTAGGAGAAGACGGAGATTAGCACACACTCAAAACCTCACAACAGTCTCAGATAAATCCACAGACCACCTTTTCCTATAATAACCACCAACAACCTCCAGCCATGCAGTATGGACCTAGCTCTGACAATGAGTGCTAGCCAGGGCCCAGATTATATAGGAGATGGGAGGGGCTAACAGTGCACAGCTGAGCCTTAGTGTAGGAAAGCTTCCAGGAGCTCTCAACTGAGCAGATTAACCCCTGCACTGCTAGAAGAAACCTGCACCGTTTAACACCTCAACCCCAGGAGGTAGTTTCGTTTTTGCGTTTTGGTATTTTGCTCCCCTTCTTCCCAGAACCATAACTTTTTTAATTATCTTGTCAATATGGCCATGTGAGGGCTTGTTTTTTGTGGGATAAATTGTACTTTTTGAACAACATCATTGGTTTTAACATATCGTGTACTGGAAAACGGGAAAAAAAATCAAAGTGCAGTGAAATTGCAAAAAAAAGTGCGATCCCATAGTTGTTTTTCGTTTTTTTTTTTTTTTACCCTGTTCACTAAATGCTATAACTGACCTGCCATTATGATTCTCCAGGTCATTAGTAGTTGATAATGTTCTTTTTTATCTAAGTGGTGAAAAAAAAATCCAAAGTTTGTTAAAAAAAAGGTTGTAATTTTCTGATACCTGTAGCATCTCCATTTTTTGTGATCTCGGGTTGAGTGAGGACTTGTTTTTGTGTGCCGAGCTGACATTTTCAATGATACCATTTTGGTGCAGATGTGATCTTTTGATCGCCAGTAATTACATTTTAATGCAATGTTGCGGCAACCAAAAAAACTTATTTTTATATTTTTTTAATATTTTTAAAAACTTTTGTTTTACTTTTGGCATGCTTCAATAGTCTCCATGACAGGCTAGAAGCTGCCATAATCCGATCAGCTCTGCTACATACACAACCAGTGATGGTTTGGGGAGCCATGTCATCTGCTGGTGTAGGTCCACTGTGTTTTATCAAGACCAAAGTCAGCGCAGCCGTCTACCAGGAATTGTTAGAGCACTTCATGCTTCCCTCTGCCGACAAGCTTTTTGGAGATGGAAATGTCATTCTCCAGCAGGACTTGTCACCTGTCTACACTGCCAAAAGTACCAATACCTGGTGTACACACAACAGTATCACTGTGCTTGATTGGCAGCAAACTCGCCTGACCTTAACCCCATAGAGAATCTATGGGGTATTGTCAAGAGGAAGATGAAAGACACCAGACCCAACAATGCAGATGAGCTGGAGGCTGCTATCAAAGCAACCTGGGCTTCCATAACCCCTCAGCAGTGCACAGGCTGATCGCCTCCATGTGTGTAGCCCTGGTGGTAGGCACACGTAGTACCCTGGAGAGTGTATGGCGAGACAGCGGCTTAATGCTCAATATGCATTCACTCTACACACACTAGACACACCCTTAGGGTAGTGGAGTATACTCTAGGGAGTGGTCAAGAAGGTATGTGTAGGAGTGATTTTAGTCAGTTAGTCTAGTTCCTGTCTTCGGGCAGTAAGGACGTGGAGAGTCTGCGTCTGGACTACAGTGAAGGAGTCTAGATTGCTATCTCATCAGCTTGGAAAGTGGAGTCTGGTATAGGTGTTGGAATACACCTTAGTCTGGTCAGAGCTGTGTCATCTCCTCAGCATACATTGAAGGAAGGAACAAGTTGTAACCCAGAAAGTCTTCAGCATTCCTGTCTAGAGGACGGTATCAGGTACAGTGACGTGCTCCTGCCTGTGATAACTGAGCATCTGTGGCGAACTTGATTGGAAGGAAAAGGAAAGAAGTGACTGCTCGACCCTTGGCTAGTAAGAGTGCTTATGTTACCAGCGTGGACAAGGCGAAAGGCAAGTGGATTTATAAGATTTGTGCTTAACGGATTGCAGAAGTCCAGCACGTTACTACCGGTCACTGGGGACCGAAGAGTCACTGTTGTTTCAGGCACAGAGACAGGAAAACCAGGAATCTACCGGACCCTAGGTCGCGGCAGACAAGCCCCTTATAGTCAGTACGTAGCTGGAGTCAGGGGGAGTGAAGACTTTGGAGTTCTGCAGGACCACGAAAGGATTCAGCTCCTTCACAGGAAGGCTCCTAACACTAAGCTGACTGGGCAGGTACAGCAAGCATTGCTGAAGATCAGAGGGAACTACGCTTCATGCTAGTTGCACTCGTTATATTGGAGTTTAAGGAGGCCCCTAACTTGTCCAGCTGCTGCCTCAATATACACTCTCCGTGGGACAGCCTCCCTGGGACCTGCCTTAACATCTTGCAAGTAAAGGTATGGAAAGACGCTGACCGTGTGAGACTGTGTTCTTTAACCGCACTCGACTTCACTACTCACATAGACTTTGAGGGACCAGTCCCACCTGTAGGGGACCCGACATCTAGCTGCCTCACCATCCCCTCAGAGATCTACAGCAGCGCTGGTACTAATTACCAGAGACTACAGGTGGCGTCACGAACTGTACATAATCAATCCCCTGTAAATATATCCCTAACATACGCCAGACCGCCCGGGCCACAGACCGAGCCACAGCTACCTGTGACAAGAATCCCCATAGACTTCCATGGGCTCGGCTCTGAGTACCCCATTGCCCTGGTAACCCACAATTGTGGTGGCGGGTCGACACAACTAAACTTGGCGTCACGAACAGGATACCAAACTCGCGAAATTGCGAGCCCTGCGTGCCTAAGAACTTGTTTTTGTGAAAAGGACTGTTTGCACTTTTGGCGCCAAAATCGCCATTTTTGTCGCCATATTCGCGCCCTCAGGCGCTGGAGAAGAAGGTGGGCGTACCTTCGTGGGCGTCTACCCCCCTGTGGCGCGAAGAAAATGCCTGCCCTCTCAAAGTGCTACTACAACATGCGGTCCTGCCCTACAGCAAAGGAGGTCCGCCTCCTCTTCACCTTCCCTGCGAGGAGGAGGAGACGCAAACCCCACCTCCACGGAAGAGACCGGATGTCTCCGCAGAAAGGAAAAAGAATCTTCTGGAGCGTGATGGAGGCAGGACGTGTGGAGCCGAGCGGGGCAGCGGAGGAAGGCAGGCCCCGTGCCCCCGCCAAGCTGCCATCGGCATCCGAGGCCTATGCGATCCTGCACCTACAACAGGCGTTGTTAGAGGTTCAGGAGGAGAACTCACGCCTAAAGAAGTTGTTCCAACCTGGACTGGAGGAGATTGAGAGGCGCCGGTGTAATCTGCTGAAGTGGCAAATGACGAACACGGCGTCCTCTCCCCTCAACGAACCCCCACGATTCAAAGTACCGAAAAGTCTGCTGCCCAAGGCGAAGGAGCAACCGGAGGCTGCCCCCGAAAGTACCGTTCCTGACCCCACCGGTGAAGCGGTGGAAGCGGAGGAGGTTGAGGAGGTACAGCCAATCCCGGAACGCCCGCCCGGCCAAGAGGCCGCAGCAGATTATCGGTCCCCGGCAGGGACACCGGAGGGGTCCTGTCCGTCACTACCAGATGTGGACTGGGACGAAATGGCGCGCCTGGATGACGTCGCCTACACCGCCCAGTGGGAGCAAGAATGGCGGAGTCGTGAGAAAAAGAGGCGCCAGCAGGAGGAAGAGCGGGAAATCCAGAAGAACCGCCAGCGACAGTATGCCGAGCTGATTGCTGACAAGGAGACTGTCCGTCGCGACAAAGGTACCTTACGGGAACCGCGGCGGCGGGGGTGTGTGGCTGAGTTCCAGCTCCGGAAGGGCTGGGGCTTTATCCGTGAACCGGGCCTCTACCCAGCGGTCTTCGTTAGCAGGCGTGACGTGGAATCTCACTTGCCACAAGGCCATCCCGGGAGGGACTTAGTGAACGGAGTATAGTCACCTATACGCGGCATTGGGGAATGAAGGGGTGGTATGCCCTGAACGTCGTCATTGTCCGCGACCCCGTCCCAGACGCAGGTACCGTCACCATTACCGCAGCGTCCCCGTTTCCAGCTCAAGAAGCATCCGGCCGTGCCCCAGCATCGCCCCCTTTAAAGTCATCGCAACTAGCGACCCAGAGTGCATCGCGAATTGAAGTCACCTCTACATCGCCACATGCGACCCAGTCTAGATCGCAATCTCTAACGCGGTCCATATCATTGACTGTAATTGAGACGCAATCGGTGTCATGTGGAGAGACTGTACCAGTTGCGCCCCTGGAGGTTTGCACCAGAACTGTCGCAACCCAGACCCTGATCGCAGCACATGATTTGCTGGTCTTGGGATCAAGGGCTCATTGCATCGTTCCAGCCCCCGGCGTGGAAAATGTAGTGGAAAAAGTATTTGCAGAAAATGAATAAATAGTAAAGAGTTGGTGAGATCCATATCGGGTCTACCATCAGTACTATAGCAGAAAGTTTAAAATGTTTTTGAGAAAGAGTTTTGCACAAGTTATATATAATGAATATATATTTCTAGTTATAGAATGCCCGGCTGGGTAATTGGTAAATGATAGATGATAATTGATAATTGATATATGATAAACAGTTGCACTTTTGATAATGCGATTTATTATGTCTTTCTTTATAAATGGACTTTTGAGGTTAAGGACTATGCTAACCCGGAACATTCTTGTATATAGTTGCACTCCGGTGCCCTATCTTGGTTTTACAAAAACCATCCATATCTACCTCTGAAAAACAAAACCCGTATGGTGTGGCACTGAGTGAGGTCTGCAATCGGACGTCCTGCAGCCCACCCAGGACCCACGTTGAAGGTTTGGTGCGGGTCCTTCACAAGTATATTTGTAAATTTATTTAATTGAATGACATTTGATACTATTTGTATTTTTGTATTAAAGTTTGTAACGTTCAAAGTATTCTTACCTCCCGGATGGGAAGATGTTATTATTATTGTTGTTGTATAAATAAAATGTCTTTTGTATTTCACAGCCCGGGAGTGCTGTCGTTTACCATGGGGGAATGTGTAGCCCTGGTGGTAGGCACACGTAGTACCCTGGAGAGTGTATGGCGAGACAGCGGCTTAATGCTCAATATGCATTCACTCTACACACACTAGACACACCCTTAGGGTAGTGGAGTATACTCTAGGGAGTGGTCAAGAAGGTATGTGTAGGAGTGATTTTAGTCAGTTAGTCTAGTTCCTGTCTTCGGGCAGTAAGGACGTGGAGAGTCTGCGTCTGGACTACAGTGAAGGAGTCTAGATTGCTATCTCATCAGCTTGGAAAGTGGAGTCTGGTATAGGTGTTGGAATACACCTTAGTCTGGTCAGAGCTGTGTCATCTCCTCAGCATACATTGAAGGAAGGAACAAGTTGTAACCCAGAAAGTCTTCAGCATTCCTGTCTAGAGGACGGTATCAGGTACAGTGACGTGCTCCTGCCTGTGATAACTGAGCATCTGTGGCGAACTTGATTGGAAGGAAAAGGAAAGAAGTGACTGCTCGACCCTTGGCTAGTAAGAGTGCTTATGTTACCAGCGTGGACAAGGCGAAAGGCAAGTGGATTTATAAGATTTGTGCTTAACGGATTGCAGAAGTCCAGCACGTTACTACCGGTCACTGGGGACCGAAGAGTCACTGTTGTTTCAGGCACAGAGACAGGAAAACCAGGAATCTACCGGACCCTAGGTCGCGGCAGACAAGCCCCTTATAGTCAGTACGTAGCTGGAGTCAGGGGAGTGAAGACTTTGGAGTTCTGCAGGACCACGAAAGGATTCAGCTCCTTCACAGGAAGGCTCCTAACACTAAGCTGACTGGGCAGGTACAGCAAGCATTGCTGAAGATCAGAGGGAACTACGCTTCATGCTAGTTGCACTCGTTATATTGGAGTTTAAGGAGGCCCCTAACTTGTCCAGCTGCTGCCTCAATATACACTCTCCGTGGGACAGCCTCCCTGGGACCTGCCTTAACATCTTGCAAGTAAAGGTATGGAAAGACGCTGACCGTGTGAGACTGTGTTCTTTAACCGCACTCGACTTCACTACTCACATAGACTTTGAGGGACCAGTCCCACCTGTAGGGGACCCGACATCTAGCTGCCTCACCATCCCCTCAGAGATCTACAGCAGCGCTGGTA
Organism: Oophaga sylvatica; assembly: GCA_033576555.1. NCBI lineage: Eukaryota > Metazoa > Chordata > Amphibia > Anura > Dendrobatidae > Oophaga > Oophaga sylvatica. The sequence continues at coordinate 29,756 of JARQOD010004351.1, forward strand.
CTAATTACCAGAGACTACAGGTGGCGTCACGAACTGTACATAATCAATCCCCTGTAAATATATCCCTAACATACGCCAGACCGCCCGGGCCACAGACCGAGCCACAGCTACCTGTGACAAGAATCCCCATAGACTTCCATGGGCTCGGCTCTGAGTACCCCATTGCCCTGGTAACCCACAATTGTGGTGGCGGGTCGACACACATGCCACGCCGCATTGATGCAGTAATTGATGCCAAAGGAGCCCCGACCAAGTACTGAGTGCATTTACTGATCATATATTTCAGATTTTAGTGTTATAAAGTATTCTAATTTACTGAGATAATGACTTAAGCCATAATCATCAACATTAAAATAAATAAACACGTGACATAGATCTCTCTGTGTGTAATGTCTCTATATAATATATGAGATTCACTTTTTGTATTGAAGAACTGAAATAAATGAGCTTTTTGATGATATTCTAATTTTGTGAGAAGCGCCTGTAGTATGTACATATCCTGACCAGTGTTCTCCTCATCTCCTTTGCAGTTACTTGTGCCCACAGGCCTGAGGGAGCAGAATCCTGCCAGGACCTGTGTGAAGTCAGGGTCATGTGACCATCACATGGGTGGAAAATACCTGGCCATGTGAGTTAACAGTGGCTGATGTCTTGGGAGAGCAGGAACTCCCACATAGATCTCGGAGGAGCTAAAGGACACTGATGCTTGGTTTTTCCCTGCTTTAACCCCTTCCCGACCTTTGACACAGCGTATGTGTGTAGCCCTGGTGTGAAGGCACACGCAGTACCCTGGAGGATGTGTGGAGAGATAGCAGTTTAATGCTAAATGAACATTCATTCCAACATGCACTTTGACACGCCCACAGGTACATAAGCTAGTGACATCAGCAGGGAGTGTTCAGTTGGTCAGTCAGACAGTTAGTGTTCAGTCAGAGTGTGAAGACTGTGCAGGAGGAGAGGAGTGAGCTGCAGAGAATTCAGACGCCTGTCTAGAGGACGGTAGAGGTTCAGAGACGTGCTCCTGCCTAAAAGTATTACTGGTATTCTGCTAGCAAGCTCTGGAAGGAACTAAGAAGGAACTGACTGCTATATATATCTGTGAAGTGAGGGATGCTTATGCTACCAGCACGGGCAAGGCGAAAGGCACAGTGGTAGATATTGTGAGTGCTTCAGGATTGCAGAAGTCCTGCATTGTTAACCGGTTACTGGGACCGAAGCATCACCATAGCTTCATGCATGGTGGTAGAAGAACCAGATTATTTGGAGGGAACTACGCTTCATGCTAGTTGGACTCATCACCGTGTTGAAAGTAAAGGAGGCCCCTAACTTGCCCAGCTGCTATCTCGAAATACATCCTCCTTGGAATCAGCCTCCTGGGACCTGTCTTACCATCTTGCAAGTAAAGGTATGGAAAGACGCTGACCGTGTGAGACTGAGTTATTATTGCATGCCTGCACAATCCCTACCTAACTACCGACCTGAGGGAAGAGTCCCACCTGTAGGGGACCCGACATCTAGCTGCCTCACCATCCCCTCAGAGATCTACAGCAGCGCTGGTACTAATTACCAGAAGACTACAGGTGGCGTCACGAACTGTATATAAACCTATCCCCTGTAAATATATCCCCAACAAACGCCAGACCGCCAGGGCCACAGACCGAGCCACAGCTACCTGTGACAAAACCCCCATAGACTTCCATGGGCTCGGCTCTGAGTACCCCATTGCCCTGGTAATCCACAATTGTGGTGGCGGGTCGACACAACTTGGCGTCACGAACAGGATCCGAAACTTGCAGCATTGCGAGCCCTGTGTGCCTAAGGAATTGCTTTTGTGAAAAAGGACTGTTTGCACTTTTGGCGCCAAAATCGCCATTTTTGTCGCCATATTCGCGCCCTCAGGCGCTGGAGAAGAAGGTGGGCGTACCTGTAAAAGCGCGCTGTTGCCTGGCTCCGCCCCGGCTCTGACTCAGCGGCAGGTCCTGCGACAGGAAGTGAACGCTCTGACATCGGAGCGCCTGCGACGAAGGTCCTGTCTCCACCGAAAAGGAATGAAGGAGACAGAGAGACGCTGGCGTGCCCTGAAACAGCGGCTGCTGTGGGACGCAGTGTTCTCTCCTACAAGCATAATGCCGTCTCCTGAATTCCCAAGTTCCCTGCTGAGGAAGGCTGAGGAGAAACTACGAGCTACCCCCAAAAGTACCGATCCTGATCCCACCGATGGAGCGGTGGAGGCAAAGGAGGTTGAGGAGGTACCGCCAGTTCCGGAACGCCCGCCCGGCCAGGAGGCCGCAGCAGATGATCAATCCCCGGTAGGGACACCGGAGGAAAACCAGCCGTCTGTGATGGAGCAGCGACAGCAGCAGGTTAGTGCGTCCTCAATTGAGCCATTGCGCACACCTGCTTCCTGCTCTGCATCACACCAGCATTGTGCGTCCTATTCCGCATCGCCCCCTGCGTACACCTCAGTATCGCAATCGGCGACCTACTCTGCATCGCAATCGGCGACCCAATCTACATCGCAAACTGCGGTTACAGCTGAATCGCCCCTGCAACGCAAATTGAGACGCAGTCGGCGTCTCACGAGAAAGAGATACCCGTTGCGCCCCTGATGGTTCATACAAAGACTGTTGCGACCCAGACTCTGATCGCAGCACATGATCTGTTCGTCATGAGATCTAGGGATCATCGCATTGTTCCAGCCCCCGGGATGGAAAGTGTAACAGAAAGTAATAAAGAGATGTGAAGAACGGTAGGACCCAGACAGGGTTTACCGCAGCTGAGAAGATGTATATAAGTTTTTATAAAAGTGAAAGTAGTTTGTACCGTTAATATGAAAAATGTCTATTTAATACTTTGTGTATTTTTCTATGTTTAATGCAACGTTCAAGATATTCTCACCTCCCGGATGGGAAGAAGTTAATGTTTATTGTTATTGCATAAACAAAATTTTATGTCTTCTTGTATTTTACAGCCCGGGAGTGCTGTCTTTTACCATGGGGGAATGTGTAGCCCTGGTGTGAAGGCACACGCAGTACCCTGGAGGATGTGTGGAGAGATAGCAGTTTAATGCTAAATGAACATTCATTCCAACATGCACTTTGACACGCCCACAGGTACATAAGCTAGTGACATCAGCAGGGAGTGTTCAGTTGGTCAGTCAGACAGTTAGTGTTCAGTCAGAGTGTGAAGACTGTGCAGGAGGAGAGGAGTGAGCTGCAGAGAATTCAGACGCCTGTCTAGAGGACGGTAGAGGTTCAGAGACGTGCTCCTGCCTAAAAGTATTACTGGTATTCTGCTAGCAAGCTCTGGAAGGAACTAAGAAGGAACTGACTGCTATATATATCTGTGAAGTGAGGGATGCTTATGCTACCAGCACGGGCAAGGCGAAAGGCACAGTGGTAGATATTGTGAGTGCTTCAGGATTGCAGAAGTCCTGCATTGTTAACCGGTTACTGGGACCGAAGCATCACCATAGCTTCATGCATGGTGGTAGAAGAACCAGATTATTTGGAGGGAACTACGCTTCATGCTAGTTGGACTCATCACCGTGTTGAAAGTAAAGGAGGCCCCTAACTTGCCCAGCTGCTATCTCGAAATACATCCTCCTTGGAATCAGCCTCCCTGGGACCTGTCTTACCATCTTGCAAGTAAAGGTATGGAAAGACGCTGACCGTGTGAGACTGAGTTATTATTGCATGCCTGCACAATCCCTACCTAACTACCGACCTGAGGGAAGAGTCCCACCTGTAGGGGACCCGACATCTAGCTGCCTCACCATCCCCTCAGAGATCTACAGCAGCGCTGGTACTAATTACCAGAAGACTACAGGTGGCGTCACGAACTGTATATAAACCTATCCCCTGTAAATATATCCCCAACAAACGCCAGACCGCCAGTGCCACAGACCGAGCCACAGCTACCTGTGACAAAACCCCCATAGACTTCCATGGGCTCGGCTCTGAGTACCCCATTGCCCTGGTAATCCACAATTGTGGTGGCGGGTCGACACATATGCGTCATGAAAGTCTGTGTCAATCCGACCTATGACGCATACCCTGCGTCATGAAAGGATCGCGTTCCTGCGGGCCGGGAGACCGGGGTCACTCAAAGGTCACCCGACCCGCAGTTACAGGACCCTTTGTGCTTCACCACAGGGGGGTTGGCTTAACCCCCCCCCGTGGCCACGATCGCTCTGATTGGCTGTTAAAAGTGAAACAGCCAATCAGAGCAATCTGTAATATTTCACCAATTTAATTGGTGAAATATTACAATCCAGCCATGGCCAATGCTGCAATAGCATCTGCCATGGCTGGACACCGAGCCCTGACCCCCCCACACGTACTCACGGCGGCAATCGGCCGCCGCCACTGAAAGATGGCAGCGATCGGTCACCGCCGTCACTAACAGCTCCCCTCCTCCTTTGCTCCGGTGCCCCCACCTTCCGATCCCCCCCCCTAACCTTCCGATCACCCTACTCACCTCTCCCGATCCACCGATGTCCCTGGATCGGTCCCGGCGTCCGCCCGGGCCTCTTCATGGATCAGCAGCGAAATCAGCCGCGGATGCGCAGCGATATCCGCCGCAGATCAGCAGCGAAATCCGCCGCGGATCCGCAGCAAAATACGCCGCGGATCCGCAGCAAAATCCGCAACGTGTGGCGGATTTCGCTGCGGATCCACGGCGGATTTCGCTGCAGATCCGCGGCGGATTTCGCTGCTGATCCGCGGCTGATTTCGCGGCTGATTTCGCTGCTGATCCGCCGCGGATTTCGCTGAGGATCCGCGGCTGATTTTGCTGCAGATCCGCGGCGGATTTCGCTGCTGATCCGCGACTGATTTCGCTGCGGATCCGCGACTGATTTCGCTGCGGATCCGCGACTGATTTCACTGCTGATCCGCGGCTGATTTCGCTGCTGATTCGCGGCGGATTTCGCTGCTGATTCGCGGCGGATTTCGCTGCTGATTCGCGGCGGATTTCGCTGCTGATCCGCTGCGGATTTCGCTGCTGATCCCGGCGGATTTCGCTGCTGATCCACGACTGATTTTGCTGCTGATTCGCTGCGGATCCGCAGCGGATTTCGCTGCTGATCCGCGGCTGATTTCGCTGCTGATCCGCTGCGGATCCGCAGCGGATTTTGCTGCTGATCCGCGGCTGATTTTGCCGCTGATCCGCGGCTGATTTCGCTGCTGATCCGCGGCTGATTTCGCTGCTGATCCGCGGCGGATTTCACTGCTGATTTGCTGCGGATCCGCGGCTGATTTTGCTGCTGATCCGCGGCGGATTTCGCTGCTGGTCCGCGACTGATTTTGCTGCTGATTCGCTGCGGATCCGCAGCGGATTTCGCTGCTGATCCGCGGCTGATTTCGCTGCTGATCCGCGGCTGATTTCGCTGCTGATCCGCGGCTGATTTCGCTGCTGATCCGCGGCTGATTTCGCTGCTGATCCGTGGCGGATTTCGCTGCTGATCCGCGGCGGATTTCGCTGCGGATTCGCGGCGGATTTCGCTGCTGATCCGCGGCGGACTTCGCTGCTGATCCGCGGCGGATTTCGCTGCTGATCCGCGGCGGATTTCGCTGCTGATCCGCGGCGGATCCGCGGCTGATTTCGCTGCTGATTCACGGCGGATTTCGCTGCTGATTCGCAGCGGATTTCGCTGCTGATCCCCGACTGATTTCGCTGCTGATTCGCGGCGGATTTCGCTGCTTATCCGCGGCTGATTTCGCTGCTGATCCGCGGCTGATTTCGCTGCTGATCCGCGGCGGATTTCCCTGCTGATCCGCGGCGGATTTCGCTGCTGATTCGCTGCGGATCCGCGGCTGATTTTGCTGCTGATCCGCGGCGGATTTCGCTGCTGATCCGCGACTGATTTTGCTGCTGATTCGCTGCGGATCCGCAGCGGATTTCGCTGCTGATCCGCGGCTGATTTCGCTACTGATCCGCGGCTGATTTCGCTGCTGATCCGCGGCTGATTTCGCTGCTGATCCGCGGCGGATTTCGCTGCTGATCCACGGCGGATTTCGCTGCTGATCCGCGGCGGATTTCGCTGCTGATTCGCTGCAGATCCGCGGCGGATTTTGCTGCGGATCCGCGGCTGATTATCTGCTGATTCATCTGCGCTAGCGGGTATAGCATAACGCGATCGCGTTATGCTATACCGTTACCAGCCGGTCACCGCTACGTGTTGAACGGGCTGGTAAAACTCAATATGAACCCAGCCTTAGGGTTAGAACTAGGGTTAGGGTTAGCATTAGGGTTAAGGTTAGAATTATGGTTAGGGTTGGAATTTGGGTTAGGGTTGGAATTACGGTTAGGGTTGGAATTTGGGTTAGGGTTGGAATTACGGTTAGGGTTGGAATTAGGGTTAGGGTTGGAATTAGGGTTAGGCTTGTAGTTAGGTTTATGGTTAGAGTTGGGATTAGGGTTAGGGGTGTGTTGGGGTTAGGGTTATGATTAGGGTTTGTATTAGGGTTAGGTGTGTGTATGGGTTAGGGTTGGGGTTAGGGGTGTGTTGGGGTTAGGGTTGGAGTTAGAATTGAGGGGTTTCCACTATTTAGGCACATCAGGGGGTCTCCATACGTGACATGGCGCCACCATTGATTCCTGCAAATTTTGCGTTCAAAAAGTCAAACAGTGCTCCCTTTATTCCAAGCCCCGACGTATGCCCAAACAGTGGTTTATCCCCACATATGGAGTATCAGCGTACTCGGGAAAAATTGCACAACAACTTTGGGGGTTCTAATTTCTCCTGTTAACATTGGGAAAAAAAATTGGGGACTAAAAATTATTTTTGTGGAAAAAAAATGATTTTATATTTTCACGGCTCTGCGTTATAAACTTCTGTGAAGGACTTGGAGATTCAAAGTGCTTATCACACATCTATAGGAGTTCCTTGGGGGATCTAGTTTCCAAAATGGGGTCACTTGTGGGGAGTTTCTACTGTTTAGGCACATCAGGGACTCTGCAAACGTAACATGACGCCCGAAGACCATTCCATCAAGTGGGCATTTCAAAACGTCACTACTTCCCATCCGAGCCCCGACGTGTGCCCATACAGTAGTTTTCTCCCACATATGGGATATCAGCGTACTCAGGACAAATTGGACAACAACTTTTGGGGTCTAATTTCTCATGTTACCCTTGGGAAAATAAAAAAATTGGGGACTAAAAGATCCTGATTGTGGAAAAAATATGATTTTTTTATTTTCATGCCCGGGCGTTATAAACTTCTGTGTAGCCCTTGGGGGTTGAAAGTGCTCACCACACATCTAGATAAGTTCTTTGCTGGGTCTAGTTTCCAAAATGGGGTCACTTGTGGGGAGTTTCTACTGTTTAGGCGCATCAGGGGCTCTGCAAACGTAACAAGATGCCCGCAGACCATTCCATCAAGTCGGCATTTCAAAGCGTCACTACATCCCTTCCGAGCCCTGACGTGCGCCCAAACAGTGGTTCCCCCCCCACATATGGGGTACTAGCGTACTCAGGAGAAACTGGACAACAACTTTTGGGGTCCAATTTCTCCTGTAACCATTGTGAAAATAAAAAACAGTGGGCTAAAAAATCATTTTTTGAGAAAAAAAATGATTTTTTATTTTCGCGGCTCTGCGTTATAAACTTCTGTGAAGCACCTGGGGGTTCAAAGTGCTCACTATGCATCTAGATAAGTTCCTTAGGGCATCTAGTTTCCAAAATGGGGTCACTTGTGGGGGAGCTCCAATGTTTAGGCACACAGGAACTCTCCAAATGCGACATGGCAACCGCTAAATATTCCAGCATATTTTCCATTCAAAAAGTCAAATGGCGCTCCTTCCCTTCTGAGCCCTGCAGTGCGCCCAAACAGTGGTTTATGACCACATATGAGGTATCTGTGTACTCAGGAGAAATTGCCCAACAAATTTTAGGATCCAATTTATACTGTTGCCCATGTGAAAATGAAAATAACTGAGGCTAAAAGAAAATTTTTGTGAACAAAAAGTACTTTCTTTTTTTTACGGATCAATTTGTGAAGCACCTGGGAGTTCAAAGTGCTCACTATGCATCTAGATAAGTTCCTTAGGGGGTCTAGTTTCCAAAATGGGGTCACTTGTGGGGGAGCTCCAATGTTTAGGCACACAGGGACTCTCCAAATGCGACATGGCAACCGCTAAATATTCCAGCATATTTTCTATTCAAAAAGTCAAATGGCGCTCCTTCCCTTCTGAGCCCTGCCGTGCGCCCAAACAGTGGTTTATGACCACATATGAGGTATCTGTGTACTCAGGAGAAATTGCCCAACAAATTTTAGGATCCATTTTATCCTGATGCCCATGTAAAAATGAAAAAATTGATGCTAAAAGAAAATTTTTGTTGGAAAAATTAAAATGTCCATTTTTTCCTTCCACGTTGCTTTAGTTCCTGTGAAGCACCTGAAGGGTTAATAATCTTCTTGAATGTAGTTTTGAGTAGCTTGAGGGGTGCAGTTTTTAGAATGGTGTCACTTTTGGGTATTTTCTGCCATGTAGACCCCTCAAAGTGACTTCAAGTGTGAGGTGGTCCCTAAAAAAAATGGTTTTGTAAATTTTGCTGTAAAAATGAGAAATCGCTGGTCAACTTTTAACCCTTATAACTTCCTAACAAAAAAAAATGTTGTTCCCAAAATTGTGCTGATGTAAAGTAGACATGTGGGAAATGTTATTTATTAACTATTTTGTGCCACATAACTCTCTGGTTTAACAGAATAAAAATTAAAAATTTGAAAATTACAAAATTTTCAGAATTTTCGCCAAATTTCCATTTTTTTCACAAATAAACGCAAAAATTATCGACCTAAATTTACCACTAACATGAAGCTCAATATGTCACGAAAAAACAGTCTCAGAATCGCTAGGATCCGTTGAAGCGTTCCTGAGTTATTACCTCATAAAGGGACACTGGTCAGAATTGCAAAAAATGGCAAGGTCTTTAAGGTCAAAATAGGCTGGGTCTTGAAGGGGTTAAAGGCTGTTTACCTTTTTGTTGGTGCTTCTGGGTTTATGAAGCAAATAAACCCATATGGACTTTGAAAGGAACATGCCTCCTGTCGCTCCTGAGTAAGTACAATCCCTAAAGTTGGTGGAGAATTCAGGCATCGGTCCAGGAGGTACCTGGGAGAACTCCAGGTGGCTTGCTGTGGATTGGTGGGTCCACGAAATCTGCAGAGAGGTGCGGAGCTGTGCAGAGAGGTGCGAAGCCGTGCAGAAAGGTGCGGAGATGAGCAGAGCCTTGCAAAGCAGTGCTGACTAGAGTTGAGCGATACTTTCCGATATCCTAAAGTATCGGAATCGGAATGGTATCGCCGATATCACTAAAATATCGGCGATACCCGATACCGATACCGGAAGTCCCATGTAAGTCTATGGGAACAAAATATCGCAACTAAAAAAAACCCCATTCTTTCCTTGTAAACACTAAATATACACACATAGAATACATATATATATATATATACATGTCATTGTGACATATATATATACATATATGTATAGTTTATACACTTCTACATAGTAAAATATCCTCTCATTCAATTGCCGGGTAAAGCCGGCTTCAGTGAAAAGACAGAAGCACCCGACATGAAATGACACTTGGTGTACATAGGGTTAACCATGTCTTTTCATGTCCTTTGCTATCTAATTTGCACAAACAATTAAATCAGACTATGTGTGCAAAATTTCACACCTGTAGGGCTAATTAAAGGTGTAAATTCGTTGTAAAAAAAACAGACTTTTTTGCTACGAATTTACACCTTTAATTAACCCCTACAGGTGTGAAATTTTGCACACATAGTCTGATTTAATTGTTTGTGCAAATTAGATAGCAAAGGACATGAAAAGACATAGTTAACCCTATGTACACCAAGTGTCATTTCATGTCGGGTTCTGCATTTTCACAAAAGCCGGCAATTGAATTAGCGGCTATTATACTATGTAGAAGTGTATGAACTATAAATATAAATATATATATATATGTGTCACAAATTCAATGACATGTATATATATATATGAGGTGTAAAATTGCTGAAAAAAAATGCGTGGGCTCCCGCCCTATTTTCGCAACCAGACAGACAAAGCCAGTGAGTGGGGGCAGATAATAATAGCCCAGAGAGGGACCATTATTTTTGCCCCCCCCCCGGCTACTAACATCTGCCCCCAGACACCCCAGGAAAGACAAATCTATAATTAGATTCGCCCTTTCTGGCACTTTGCCCGTCTATTCCCATTGCCCTGTAGCGGTGGCGAATGGGTTAATATGGGGTTAAAGCCACCTTGCTATTGAAAGGTGACCTTAAGCCAGGTTAATAATTGAGAGCTGTCAATTAGACAACTATCAATTATTAATCCTATTGCATGAAATAAAATAAAACACACACACTTTAATTAAAAATCATTTTAATGAAATAAAGACACATGTTTTTGACCATCTTTTATTTTACTGCAAAAACCATTTCCTGTAATAAAAATAAAATAAAAAAGCAAAATTATTCTTACCTATCCCATGCACAGTCAGGTCCCACGGTGTAATCCTTCAGAAAGGGTTAATGTTTACTGCAGGGACCGCAGCTAATGCTGCAGCCTCACAGTAAACCCCCAAATGAATGAGTTCCTCTCCTGGCTGACAGGAGAGTAAAGGCTGGGTGTCACATAACGATACACCAGCGATCCCGACAACGATATGCACTTGTCAGGATCGCTGGTGTATCGCTACATGATCGCTGCTGAGCTGCCAAACAGGCAGCTCAGGCAGCGATCTGGGACAGCGACACTGCGGGTAACATCGCTTAAGGGCCCGTCTCACATAGCGATATCGCTACCGAGATCGCTGCTGAGTCACTAGTTTTGTGACGCAGCAGCAAGCTCACCAGCGATATCGCTGTGTGTGACATTCAGCGACGATCAGCCCCCCTGCCGGGTATCGCTGATCGTCGCAGAAATGTCAGGACCTTTTTTTGATCGCTGGTTTCCCTCTGACAGGCACGCATCGCTGCGTGTGACAGGCGGGAGACCAGCGATCCGCTGGTAACCAAGGTACACAGCGGGTTTCCAGGCACCGCGCAGCGCTTGGAAACCCGCTGTGTACCTTGGATACCAGCTCCCTGCATCAGGGCGCTGGTATCCAAGGTACACAGCGGGTTTCTAGGCACAGCCCCGCGCCTGGAAACCCGCTGTGTACCTTGGTTACCAGCGGATCGCTGGTCTCCCGCCTGTCACACGCAGCGATGTGTGCCTGTCAGCGGGAAACCAGCGATCAAAAAAAGGTCCTGACATTTCAGCGACGATCAGCGATACCCGGCAGGGGGGCTGATCGTCGCTGAATGTCACACACAGCGATATCGCTGGTGAGCTCGCTGCTGCGTCACAAAACTAGTGACTCAGCAGCGATCTCGGTAGCGATATCGCTATGTGAGACGGGCCCTTAAGTGGAAAGCTTAATTGATTGCTTTCCACTTTCACTTCAGGTCAGCCAGGGACACAATCAGTGACGTCAGAGGGAACTGATTAACAAAAATAGGGGTTCCCTTCGAAAAAAAAAATGGCGTGGGGTCCCCCCTATTTTTGTTAACCAGCCTGATGAAGCAGACCGCTGAGGCCTGGATTTTCAGGCTGTTAAGGAGCCAAGATCCATGGACCTTGCCAGCCTGATAATACTAGGCCACAGCAGTCTGCATATCTTGGCTGATTAACAAAAATAGGGGATCCCCTCGAAAAAAATTGGCGTGGGGTCCCCCCTATTTTTGTTAACCAGCCAGATGAAGCAGACCGCTGAGGCCTGGATTTTCAGGCTGTTAAGGAGCCAAGATCCATGGACCTTGCCAGCCTGGTAATACCAGGCCACAGCAGTCTGCATATCTTGGCTGATTAACAAAAATAGGGGATCCCCTCGAAAAAAATTGGCGTGGGGTCCCCCCTATTTTTGTTAACCAGCCAGATGAAGCAGACCGCTGAGGCCTGGTTTTTCAGGCTGGTAAGGATCCAATATCCATGGACCTTGCAAGCCTGATAATACCAGGCCACAGCAGTCTGCTTAGCTTGGCTGGTTAACAAAAATAGGGGATCCCCTCGAAAAAAAAACGGCGTGGGGATCCCCCCTATTTTTGTTAACCAGCCAAGTAAAATGCAGACTGCTGCGGCCTGGTATTAAAAGACTGTCAAGGCCCATGGATTTTGGCCCTCAACAGCCTGATAATACCAGGCTACAGCAGCCCCACATTTGGCGCATCAAAAGATGTGCCAATTGTGGCACTTTACCCGGCTCTTCCCACTTGCCCTGTAGCGGTGGCAAGCTGGGTAATAAGGGGTTAATGTCACCGTTGATTGCACGGTGACAATAAGCCCGGTTAATAATGGAGAGGCGTCAATAAGACACCGATCCATTATTAATCCCAAAGTTATTAAATGCATAAAAAAAAGACAAAGCAAGAAAAAAGTATTTTAATGAAATAAAAGAGACAACACAGTTTTCATTTCTTTTATTACTCTCTCATTCCTGCGACGTCATCGATCTCCTGTAAAAAAAGAAAAAAACAAACCAACAGTATACCACCTGTCCGACGCAGTCCATAGTAACGACAGTCCCACGACGATCCAACTCTGCTACATTGCAATGACAGGCAGAGCCTGTCATCGCGACGCAGCACAGCTGATTACCTGCTTCCCCGGCGGTGACGTCATCGGACTGACTGCTTTACGGCCGGGATTACCCAGCAGTCACTGCAGTTATCGCGAGAAACTGCATGTGACCGCCGGGGAAAGAAGATTGCGGCCATGAAGCAGTCCAGCCCGTGACCGCCGGAGATCTTCTGCCAGGTAAGTGCCGCTGACTCCTGACAGACCCGACCGACGGACACTGACAGTGACAGTGACAATCCCGATTCCGGTATCCGATATGACGAAAATATCGGAACTCGGAATCGGAATTCCGATACAGCTAATATCGGCCGATACCGATATTTGCAGTATCGGAATGCTCAACACTAGTGCTGAGCCTCACTGTGCAGAGCAGTGCAGAGCCTTGCAGAACAGTGCCGAGCCTCGCTGTGAGGAACTGTTGGCGCAGATAGACTGCCGTGAGGGGCCTGAGAGTGCCATGTGGGGGCGCTCTGTTGGCCTTGTTGCTAGGGGTAACGGATGAGGCCTACAGCCTGGTTGCTGGGGGCAATGATATAGCTGAAACAGCACGCGGAAGCAAGCATCTGGCTTTAACTTGGCGGGGTTACGAAGAGTAAAGCTTCTGGCTGTAACTCGGCAGGGTTACGAAGCTTGTCAACACCCTCATTCCAGGTTTGCTGTGGGTCGGTGTGCAGTGCCAGGAGGCTCAGCGTCAGCCGTGGGAGGCGAAGTAGCCATGTGTGAAGTGGCTTGCAGTGACACCTCGAGGAGTTCTATTACTTTGTGATCCATGGGCATCCACGGGTATCCCAAAAGGGGGTAATTGCCCAAAAAGGAGTGGTATCCCAAAAGGGGGCAGTGTCTCAAGAAAGGGTAAAGTCCCAAAAAAAGGCGGAAACCCAAACAGGGATGGTTGCCCAGAAAGGGATGGAGTCCCAAAAGGGGGGCGGTGACCCAAATAGGGGTGGAGGCCCAAAAAGGAGTGGCAGCGAATGCGCCGAAGGACTGTTGCCGGGAACAATGTTCGAACAGCGCATGTTCGGAATTATGTACTGTCTATCCATCTGACAAGATGGCACAGAGGTTTACTGTGGAGGTCAATGGAGAGAGTGTGAGTGGACTTCTGGACTCAGGGAGCTCGGTGACCCTGGTGAGCACCACACTCCCTGTCTGTGTAGCCCAGCTGTGACTGGAGCCACATGTTACCCTGGAGGATGCATGGAAAGGTAAATCCACGATAACCCATTGCACACAACATTTCACATTTTTCCCTGGTACCACCAGAGGGAGCCCTTGAAATGACAGTGTGTAGCCCTGGTACACAATACCAGGAGGATGAGTGGAGAGGTAACAGTTAAGGTCTCTTCATGACATCACGTACACTTCTGACACACCCAGCAGGGGTGTGGAAGGGAGTGATTTCTAGTCAGTCAGTTTCCTGTCCTTGGACAGAGGAGACGTGTCCAGTTTGAGCCTGTCAGCAGTTCAGAAAGTGGAGGCTGGTACAGGTGGTCTAATTCACCTTAGCCTAGTCAGAGCTGTGCCCCACTGGAAGAAAGACTGAGCTAACTATTAAGAGTCGAGCAAGGCGAAGGGCAAAGTGGAAGGAAGATAATTGGAAAAGTGCTTTTGACTTGGAAAAGTCCTGCACATTGCAACCGGTCACTGGGGACCGAAGGATCACTATTAGCTACAGCATAGTGAAGAGAAAACCAGAGATTTACCGGACCCTAGGTCGCGGCAAACAAGCCCCTTATAGTCAGTACGTAACTGGGGTCAGGGGGAGTGAAGACTTTGAGTCAGTGCACGACAAGATAAGAATTCAGCTCTCTCGCAGGAAGGCTTCACCACAAATCTGACTGGGTAGAACAGCTTTGGAAAGCTGGAATCATAGAGGGGACTACGCTTCAGGCTGGTCGTACTCATCTTCATTGGACAGTAAAGGAGGCCCCTAACTTGCTTAGCTGTTGCCTCAAAGCTCATCCTCCATCAACCCCATCAGCCTCCCTGGGACCTGCCTTATCATCTTGCAAGTAAAGGTATGGAAAGACACTGACCGTGTGAGACTGAGTTATTATTGCATGCCTGCACAATCCCTACCTAACTACCGACCTGAGGAAGAGTCCCACCTGTAGGGGACCCGACATCTAGCTGCATCACCATCCCCTCAGAGATCTACAGCAGCGCTGGTACAAATTACCAGAATACTACAGGTGGCGTCACGAACTGTATATAAATCTATCCCTGTAAATATTCCCCCAACATACGCCAGACCGCCAGGGCCACAGACCGAGCCACAGCTACCTGTGACAACCCCATAGACTTCTACGGGCTCGGCTCTGAGTACCCCATTGCCCTGGTAACCCACAATTGTGGTGGCGGGTCGACACAAAAATTTGGCGTCACGAACAGGATACGAAACTTGCAGCATTGCGAGCCCTGTGTGCCTGTGGAGGTGTTTTTTTTTTTTTTGTGAAAAAAGGACTGTTTGCATTTTTGGCGCCAAAATCGCCATTTTTGTCGCCATATTCGCGCCCTAAGGCGCTGGAGAAGAAGGTGGGCGTACCTGAAAGAGCGCGCAGAGTCTTGGACACGCCCCCGGCTCTGACTCAGCGGCAGGTCCTGCAACAGGAAGTGAACGCTCTGACATCAGAGCGCCTGCGACGAAGGTCCTGTTCCCACTGCGGTGCCTGTGAAGTAGCAGCGTCTGAAACCGGTAGGCTCCGTTTAACCAAGGGGGCGCTAAGATGTCACAACAACCGGCTGACAGTGCGGCCCCGGTCGGAGTCCCCAATCCCGCACCGTCTGGTATTGTAGCGCCAGATGGGGGCGCAGGCCCTGCACCCAGTCCGGTAGTCCCGATCATGCCACTAACGCTCCCATATATGCCTGGGGCGAAATGGCTTCCCCAGTACAGCGGTGAGCCAGGCACATTAGCAGGCTTCAAGCGGAAGTTATGCAGCATCCTAGAAATGTACTCCATGCCTGAGAGACAAAAAGCTGCTGTACTAATAGGGCAGCTAACTGGCGCTGCTGAGAGGGAAGTGAAGACTTGGGATACCGTTGATCAGGAGTCGGTACCTGCGATCTTCCTGAAGCTGCATGCCATATTTGAAGACCGCACAGAAACGGATCTCCGGATGGCCTTCTATCACTGTTCACAACAGCCAGGTGACAGCATCCGGGACTATGCTTGCCGACTACAGGGAGCCCTGAGAGCCCTCAAGCAAATTAACCATTTAAATGCTATCGACGAGAATAGAATGCTGAAAGAAACAATTTATAACAGGGATTGAGATCCCCAGAGGAACGCAGAACTGTAAATTGGTGGTCCTTAGATCATCCGGATGCTACCTTTGATGCCCTAAAGGACATGGCAATAAAAGGGCTGCGGCCCCTGGGCAAACCTGAGGTGGCCACCCAACATCATCAGGGTGAAGTCACTCTGGAACCGGCAGTAACCCCCTGTTCCCCGCTAGTGGCAGAAACCAAAGCGCAGGTGACACCTCCTAGTGAATTGGACTGTCTGCGCTCAGAGGTGCGCCAGCTGACTAAAAATCTGGCCGCTGTGATGAGTGCCCTACAGCTGCGGAAAGAGGAGGAAGGGAAGATCTTGTTAGCTGACTGCCCAGAGGACGTTCCGTGGATGCACCGGAGAAGAAAGAAGACGTCGCCCCCCCGGAGGAGGACAACGCCACCCCCAGGAGCAACCTCTGATCAACACCCTTCTCGTCGAGAGATCATCTGTTATCGCTGCAACCGGAAAGGTCATCTGTCTACACAGTGTCCTTTAAACGGGCAGAACCTGGGTCCAAGGGCCAACACCCAGGAGAATACCCGTCAGGCCCCCTAGACTGGAACCGCAGGTATGTGGGCGGGCGACCCTACCTGTCTATTATTCTAGATGGTATTGCTGTTCCAGCATTGTTAGACACTGGGTCGCAGGTGACCCTAATACCTGATGCTCTATATACCAAGTACTGGTCAATGGACAGTCTTAAACCTCCGAGCCTTGACTTTACTGTGTATGCTTCTAATGGTCTTCCTGTAGAAGTACTCGGAACAAAATGTGTAGATGTAAAGGTGGGCAGAGAGGAGTTGAAAGACCAAGGGCTTCTGGTAGTAAAGACTGTAAATGAGGAGAACGGTTTAAATATCATTTTGGGTACTAACATTATCGGTAATTGTTTGGGAGAAGTTGTGTTCTTGCTCCAACAGCTCGCTGAGATTGCCCGACCAAGGCAGAAAGGAGTAATCCAAAGAGAGATCCGGGCCCTGGTGTGTCAGCAGCAAGCGAAGCTTACCGACGGCGAAATTGGTAATGTACGGGTCACTGACTCGGATCCTATTGTGATACCCCCAATGAGTGAAATGATCATTTGGTGCAGGGCAGCCATAGGTCTGAGAGGACAGAATTACCAAGCTGTAGTAGAACCCCACCATTCAGAACATAGACCTACACTTATGACTGCTAGAGGAGTAGTAGAAGTGGTGAATGGAAGAGTACCGGTACGGCTTCTCAATTGGGGAGATGATGAGGTAAATTTACCCCGTTATGCAACCATTGCTAAACTTCATGCTGTTGATAATAATTCTATTCTCCCGGCTGAGTCCTTAGACTCCTGTCAAATAGCGGAGGACAATGACCCAGCAACCCAGGTGGCGGAATGGTGTCAGCAACTCCATGTTGGGACGGACACCACTCCCGCTCACCAGAAGCAAGGGGTATTACGGGTGGTGCAGGAGTATGCCCAAGTGTTTAGCAAAAATCCACTTGATTTTGGGACAATTAAGGGAGTACAACATCATATCCCTACAGGCAATCATCCTCCCATCAAAGAGCGGTATAGGCCCATACCTCCAGCTCATTATCAGAAGGCTAAAGAAATGTTGAATGATATGAAGAAAGCGGGTGATAAGGGATAGTTGTAGCCCCTGGGCAGCCCCTCTAGTTCTGGTTAAAAAGAAAGATGGTAGTATGAGAATGTGTGTGGATTACAGCAGGTGAACCGCATAACACACAAGGATGCATACCCGTTACCACGAATAGAGGAATCATTAGCTGCTCTGAAAACGGCTAACTACTTTTCTACCCTTGATCTGACTAGTGGTTACTGGCAAGTGGCTGTGGCTGAGGAGGATCGTGAGGAAAACGGCTTTCACCACCCCAATGGGGCTCTGTGAGTTCGACAGAATGCCGTTTGGGCTCAGTAGTGCCCCAGGAAACATTTCAGAGAGTGATGGAAAACTGTCTGGGACATCTCAATTTTGAAAACCGTGCTGCTATACCTAGACGACGTTATCGTGTATTCCAAGACATATGAGGACCATCTGAAGCACCTGGCAGAAGTATTCGAGTCCCTGTCCAGGTACGGGATGAAATTAAAACCTCAAAATGCCATCTACTCAAGCAGAAGGTACAATACTTGGGGCACATCGTCAGTTCGGAAGGAGTAGCGCCAGACCCAGAGAAAGTCACTGCCATCCAGAAGTGGCCGGAGCCGAAGAACCTTAAGGAAGTGCGACAGTTCCTGGGACTAACGGGTTACTACAGGAGATTCGTGAAAGATTACACGAAGAAGGCAGCTCCTTTACAGGACCTCCTGGTAGGACAATCTTTAAAGAGCAGAAACCCTCCCTTTAATTGGGGTAAAGAACAGGCTGAAGCATTCCAAAAGATGAAAGAGATCCTGACAGGTGATGAGATCTTAACCTATCCTGATTACAGCCAACCGTTCCTGTTGTACACCGACGCCAGTAATGAAGGGTTGGGAGCAGTTCTCAGTCAGAAGCAGAATGGCCAAGAAAAAGTCATCGCTTATGCTAGCAGAAAACTCAGGCCAACTGAAAGGAATCCGGAAAATTATAGCAGCTTCAAGCTGGAGTTTCTGGCGCTGGTCTGGGCCATTACTGAAAGATTTAAGCACTATCTGGCCTCCAATAAGTTCACGGCGTACACAGACAACAACCCGTTAACGCACCTGGAAACCGCCAAGCTGGGTGCCATGGAGCAGCGATGGATGGCCCGGTTGTCCAATTACCAGTTTACTATCAAGTACCGGGCAGGTCGAAAGAATGCTAATGCTGATGCGTTGTCCCGAATGCCGCATGACTCTGATACGGAAGAAGAATCGGACGACCTGGAAGAAATTGAGCTACCCGCGTTCCATCGAAATGGGGTAGTCCACGAGCATCGAGTTCACAGAAAGCAGTATGGTGCAACATTAAATCCTTTACCCCATCACAGCTGGAAAGAGACTCAGGACAGTGATCCAGTGGTCAGCCGCATCAAGGAGTTGTTAAAACAGGAAGGTTCCTCCTTGGAAAAGGATGCACCTATGTCAGCCAAGCTCCTGTGGAACGAGAAAAGCAGGTTGTTCCTATACCGAGAGAAGTTGTGCAGGAGATACGTCAACCCCAGAAAACCCCTGAAATGGTCTGGCAAATAGTGGTCCCCAAGGCAGACGTCCCAATGGTGCTGGAAGCATACCACGATCAAGCAGGACACTTTGGCTGGAGAAAGCTGGAGACCCTGTTGAGATGCCGGTTCTACTGGGTAGGGATGCGCAGCTCCATCGAGAGGTGGTGTCGGAACTGTGGACCTGTGGTCTCAGAAGAAAGGACTACGGAAGTCAGAAGGCCCCCTGCAACCTATCCGGACGACTCGTCCCCTGGAGATTGTGGCCCTGGACCATGTCAAACTGTCGCCAAGTAGATCTGGATACTCATACGCCTTGACCATGGTAGACCATTACTCCAGATTTTGGTAGTTGTTCCAGTTAAGGACCAGACCGCAGTGACGGCCGCGAAAACCTTTCAAGCAAGCTTCTGCAGACCGCATGGGTATCCCGAGCAAGTCTTAACCGATCAAGGACCTGCTTTCGAAGCTGATTTATTCAAGGAATTCTGTCACATGTCGGGTGCAAGAAAATAAGAACGACACCATACCACCCTCAAACCAACGGTCTTTGTGAAAAGATGAACCATATTGTCCTTGACTTGTTGAGATCCATACCGTTGGAAGACAGGAATCGATGGCGGATTTACTGCCTGATTTGGTTGATTTGTATAATCATATACCTGTAAGCTCAACTAACTGCACTCCAGCCTATCTTATGAGAGCAAGGCCTGGAAAACTACCAATGGACCTAGAACTTGGAGTGGTAGAACCGGAGGCAGACGACGCTGTTGAAAACTGGGACGTCAATCGGCAAGAGCAATACAGAAGAGTACAAATCTGTGTAGAGGAAAGTCTTAATAAGGCACGGGAGAAACAGGAAGATGTTTACAACCGAAATGCTCCTGCCAAGCCTTTGATGCCTGGAGAGGTAGTATTAAAAAGAAAAAGGAAAATGCACAAACTGGATAACCAGTGGGAGCAAGAACCCTACGTCATACAAGATTTTAAATATGACAACAGAAAAGTTTGTGTCGTCAGTAAAGACGGAGGAAGAACAACAATCACTGTGTCCAGAGATCATTTGAAGTTGTGTCCAGAACACTTAAAGCGTTGTGAAAAGAACCCTGTCCTCAATCAAGGAGAAAGAAAGGAAGAGGTCCTACACACAGATCTGGGAGATTTTCCCGCGGATTGGCCCCGACTGGGAGATGCTGTGATAATTCCAGTGTTGCAGTTTATCAGCCACAAGAGAAAGTTTTACCTCCAGTTGTGCCTGTGGTGCCAGTTGAGCCCGCTCAGGAGTACCCATCCAGCAACACCTCAACCTATGGAACCTCAAGAAGGATCATCTGAAGCAGCGCCCCATAACTATGGGAATCTCCTGGTGAAGCTGACTCACACCGCCCAGCCATCAGTACGCTTGCCAGATCCATAGAAAGATTAAGGCAGTTCTATAGTTTGCCGTTACGCAGTGCAAACAGATTGCAACTTAATATACCTGAAACTACACCACGTAGATCAGAGAGAATCACAAAAGGGAAATTACCCATTAGATATCAGCAGTTAGTTTTGTGAACATTGTAAAAAAGTCTATATATATAAATGTGTTTTTTTCCCTATTATGTCTTCGTTTAACAATGGACTCAGAGGCTGAGGACTGAGCCAGCCCAAAAACTGTATCCTGTAAATAGTTGCACTAAAGTGCTTTTTAATGGTTTCACATGAAACCTTGACTTACCTCTGAACCAAAAACCCGTGTGGTGTGGCACTGAGTGAGGTCTGCATTTGGATGTCCTGCAGCCCACCCAGGACCCACGTTGAAGGTTTGGTGCGGGTCCTTCACAAGTATACTGTATATTTATTAAATGCTATTTAATACTTTTGTATTTTCCTAAATATAATGTTATTGTTCGCAACGTTCAAGATATCCTCACCTCCGGATGGGACGAACCAATGTTAATTGTTTAATATTTTCATGCATAAACAAAAATGTCTCTTTATATTTTACAGCCCGGGGTGCTGTCGTTTACCATGGGGGAATGTGTAGCCCTGGTACACAATACCAGGGGGATGAGTGGAGAGGTAACAGTTAAGGTCTCTTCATGACATCACGTACACTTCTGACACACCCAGCAGGGGTGTGGAAGGGAGTGATTTCTAGTCAGTCAGTTTCCTGTCCTTGGACAGAGGAGACGTGTCCAGTTTGAGCCTGTCAGCAGTTCAGAAAGTGGAGGCTGGTACAGGTGGTCTAATTCACCTTAGCCTAGTCAGAGCTGTGCCCCACGGGAAGAAAGACTGAGCTAACTATTAAGAGTCGAGCAAGGCGAAGGGCAAAGTGGAAGGAAGATAATTGGAAAAGTGCTTTTGACTTGGAAAAGTCCTGCACATTGCAACCGGTCACTGGGGACCGAAGGATCACTATTAGCTACAGCATAGTGAAGAGAAAACCAGAGATTTACCGGACCCTAGGTCGCGGCAAACAAGCCCCTTATAGTCAGTACGTAACTGGGGTCAGGGGGAGTGAAGACTTTGAGTCAGTGCACGACAAGATAAGAATTCAGCTCTCTCGCAGGAAGGCTTCACCACAAATCTGACTGGGTAGAACAGCTTTGGAAAGCTGGAATCTAGAGGGGACTACGCTTCAGGCTGGTCGTACTCATCTTCATTGGACAGTAAAGGAGGCCCCTAACTTGCTTAGCTGTTGCCTCAAAGCTCATCCCCCATCAACCCCATCAGCCTCCCTGGGACCTCCCCTTATCACTTGCAAGTAAAGGTATGGAAAGACACTGACCGTGTGAGACTGAGTTATTATTGCATGCCTGCACAATCCCTACCTAACTACCGACCTGAGGGAAGAGTCCCACCTGTAGGGGACCCGACATCTAGCTGCATCACCATCCCCTCAGAGATCTACAGCAGCGCTGGTACAAATTACCAGAATACTACAGGTGCGTCACGAACTGTATATAAATCTATCCCCTGTAAATATTCCCCCAACATACGCCAGACCGCCAGGGCCACAGACCGAGCCACAGCTACCTGTGACAACCCCATAGACTTCTACGGGCTCGGCTCTGAGTACCCCATTGCCCTGGTAACCCACAATTGTGGTGGCGGGTCGACACAACAGCAGTGAGATAAGGCAGTCTAGCTGCGAGTTAGCTAGTCGTTGGTTTTACCTCAGAACAGCAGAACACCTCAGAGAGTGAGAGGAGAGAGACATTTGTGTAGCCCTGGTGTGAAGGCACACGCAGTACCCTGGAGGATGTGTGGAAGTTAGCAGTTTAATGCTCAATAAACATTCACTCCAACACACACTTAGACACACCCCTAGGATATAAAAGCTAGTGAGATGTAGCCAGTTAGGTCAGTCTAGTCTGGAGTTTTCAGTCAGTGACTCTGAGGAGTCAGCTTCCTGTCTTCGGACAGAGGAGGGATTCAGTGGGCAGTTCAGTAATTGGAGTCCAGTAAAGGTGAGCCAGATCACCTCAGCCTGGTCAGAGCTGTGCCCACTGGCAGACGGACTGAGACATCTTTTGAGAAGGAAGAGATAGTTGCAGATACTTCAGTTTCCTGTCCCAAGGACAGTGAAGGTTCAGAGACGTGCTCCTGCCTAGAGGAATACTGAGATTCTGGCAACAAGCTCTGGAAAGAAGTGAGAAGGGACTAGCCTGCATTACCTTGGAAGTGAGGAGTGCTTATGCTACAAGCGCGGACAAGGCGAAGGGCACAGTGGTGGGAATTCTGAGTGCTATAGGATTGGAGAAGTCCTGCACATTGTCACCGGTCACTGGGGACCGAAGTATCACTATAGCTTCATGCATAGTGGTGGAAAAAACCAGAGGCTTACTGGACCTTAGGTAACAGAAAGCAGCCCCTGGAGAGTCAGTACGTAACTGGGGTCAGGTGGAATAGGAACTTTGAGCCTGATCAGCAACAGCAAGAACCTAGTTCCATCACAGGAAGGCTCCGACCACAAAACTGACCGGGCAGTACAGCTTGGAGAAGCTGGGGTTTATAGAGGGAACTACGCTTTATGCTGGTTGGACTCATCTTTGTGAAAGTAAAGGAGGCCCCTAACTTGTTCAGCTGCTACCTCGAAACACATCCTCCATTGGATCAGCCTCCCTGGGACCTGCCTGAACAACTTGAAGTAAAAGGTATGGAAAGACGCTGATGTGTGAGACTGTGTTATTGAATTGCATCCCTGCACTACCCCATCATAACTATCGAACTGAGGGACCAGTCCCACCTGTAGGGACCCGACATCTAGCTGCCTCACCATCCCCTCAGAGTTCTATAGCAGCGCTGGTACAAATTACCAGAGAACTACAGGTGGCGTCACGAACTGTATATAAATCTATCCCCTGTAAATATACCCCCAACATACGCCTGACCGCCAGGGCCACAGACCGAGCCACCGCTACCTGTGACAACCCCATAGACTTCCATGGCTCGGCTCTGAGTACCCCATTGCCCTGGTAACCCACAATTGTGGTGCGTGGTCGAGACAAACTTTGGCGTCACGAACAGGATGCGAAACTCGCAAAATTGCGAGCCCTGTGTGCCTATGGAGTTGTTTTTGTGAAAAAGAACTGTTTGCACTTTTGGCGCCAAAAATCGCCATCTTTGTCGCCATATTCGCGCCCTCAGGCGCTGGAGAAGAAGGTGGGCTACCTTCGTGGCGTGTACCCCCTGTGGCGCGAAGAAAATGCCTGCCCTCTCCAAGTGCTATTACAATATGCGATCCTGCCCTACAGCAAAGGAGGTCCGCCTCCTCTTCACCTTCCCTGCGAAGAAGAGGAGACGCAAACCCCGCCTCCACGGAAGAGACCGGACGTTTCGAGAAGGAGAAGAGAGACGTTCTGGAACATCATGGAAGCAGGACGTGTGGCGGCCGAGCAGGGAAGCGGTGGAAGGCAGGCCCCGCTCCCCAGCCAAGCTGCCACTGGAACCGGAACCATCGGTGGTCCTGCACCTGCAGCAAGCAATTGCTGAAATTAAAAAAGAATGCCAGACTGAAAAAAGATGATTTTGCCACAACCTGGCATGGAGGAGATCGAGAGACGCCGGCGTACCCTGATGCAGCGGCGGCTGTGGACGCGGTGATCCTCTCCCTTCGATGACCCCTCACGTCTGGAACTTCCAAAATTTCTGCTGCCCAGGCTAAGGAGCAACCGGAGGCTATCCCCAAAAGTACCGATCCTGATCCCACCGAGAAGCGGTGGAGGCGAAGGAGGTGAGGAGGTACCGTCAGTTCCGGGAACGCCCGCCCGGCCAGGAGGCCGCAGCAGGGATCGATCCCCGATAGGGGACACCGGAGGGGTCCTGTCCGTCATAACCAGGACGTTGACTGGGATGAGATGGCGCGCCTGGATGACGTCGCCTACACCGCCCAGTGGGAACGTGAGTGGCAGCGTCGCGAAGAGAAACAGCAACGCCAGCAGGAGAAGAACAGGAGGCTCAGCGCAACCGACAGCGGCAGCATGCAGAGCTGATCGCGGGCAAGGAAAGTGTTTCCCTAGAGAAAAAAGGTACTCTGAGGGAACCGCGGCGGCAGGGGTGTGTGACAGAGTTCCAGCTCCGGAAGGGCTGGGGGTTCATCAGAGAACCGGGCCTCTACCCAGGGGTCTTTGTCAGCAGACGCGATGTAGAAATCCCACCTACCGCAAGGCCATCCCGGGAGGGACCTAATTAATGGAGACATTGTCACCTATACACGACACTGGGGTATGAAGGGATGGTATGCCCTTAAGTCACAATCGTCCGTGACCCCCGTCCCCGACGCAGGTAACGTCACCACTACTGCAGCGTCCCCGTCCCACTCAAACAGCACCAGGCCGGCCCCAGCACGCCCCCTGCAGGCTCCTCGCAAATGGAAGAAAACTCTGCATACTCTTCTTATCTTGTCCTGCTGCATCGCAACCTGCGACCCAGACCACATCTCAATCAGCAGTTTACACGACGACGCGCACAGCGACTATTTCTGCATCACGAGAGCAAAGTGGCCATTACAGTAACGCAAATAGCGTCTCATAAAGTGAAAGCACCTTGGCCCCTAGAGTTCGTACGAGAACTGTGGCGACCCAGACTCTGATAGCAGGTCACGACTTGTTAGTCATGGGATCTAGGGACCATCGCATTGTTCCAGCCCCCGGGGTGGAAAATGAAGTTGAAGAATTAAACCAGTAAAAACCGTAAGATCCAGACAGGGGTCTACCATATGTAACGTTTGTAGAAAGTTTGAGAATTTTTGCCAGTTTTGCACGTTATTTACCAAAAGTATCTATGTTTTTTTCTATAATGATAGAATGCCCCGGCTGGGTACCAGAGTAAAAGTTGAAACATTTAATACATAGTTTTACATAAAATGCCTGTTGGGTAAAAGTAAGAGTTAAAGAAGAATGATGCATATTTGAAATGTGTATATATATACGTGTCTTTACCTTATTGTGTCTTATAATGGACTCAGAGGCTGAGGACTGAGCCAGCCCAAACTATCCTGTAAATAGTTGCGCTTCGGTGCACAATATTGGTTTTACAATAAAACCACCACAACTACCTCTGAATAATAAAACCCGTGTGGTGTGGCACTGAGTGAGGTCTGCATTCATATGTCCTGCAGCCCACCCAGGACCCACGTTGAAGGTTTGGTGCGGGTCCTTCACAAGAAATCTTGCCGTTTATTATATGAACATGTCTATTTATTATTTTGTATTTTTTCTATGTTTAATGTTTTGTTTGCAGCGTTCAAGAAATCCTTACCTCCCGGAGGGACGAGTTAAATGTTAATGTTTAATGCATAAACAAAAATTGTCTCTTTGTATTTCACAGCCCCGGGAGTGCTGTCTTTTGCCATGGGGGAATGTGTAGCCCTGGTGTGAAGGCACACGCTTACCTGGAGGAAGTGGGAAGTTAGCAGTT
>JARQOD010004352.1:0-55683 GCA_033576555.1 Oophaga sylvatica
TATCCTTTCACATTATGGCTTACCATCATCAGGCAATTCCAAATCCTTGTCCCAGCACAGTGTTCAGCTGTCCCTACCCCAGGTTTTGGAACAAAAGAGAACGTTTGCACCCAACCAACCACAGGCCCAAAGGCTAACCGGACACATTTCCAGGCTGCTTGCCATGGAAATTTCAATGTTTTGGCTTGTTGACATGGAGGATTTCCTCTGACTCATGTCAGCAGCCATCTCTTGATACTCGGTCCCCAGCCGCCACTTTTTCTCCTGGTGTAGCATCTCCACGTTGTAGCAGCACATGTCCAAGAACATCATCTGTGCGGTTACTGGGATTGTCCACTGAACGACTGATAAATGGACAAGCTCTTGTGGCCAGTGATGCTACATTTCCCTGACGGCACACTGGGTGAACCTTGGGGAGCCTGAGGCAGAGTCACCCCCTGGCATGGCACATGTGCTCCCGATGCTGAGGATTGCTGTCCCTACTCCTCTCATGGTTTCCTCCACCTCCTACAGCAGTTCCTGCAGCCTCTCCTGCTCCTTCTCATCCTCCATCTCTGATGTGGTATCTCAGAGTACATCGTCCACATCAGCCGGAAGCTCTGCAGCACTGCCTCAGCAAAGCGGCAATAGGCTCTGTTGAATCTAATTAGTCTATGAGACAATCCACACACCGCAACAGAGTTACTTAAAGGAATAACAGATGAGACAGATCTGTGGGTTTTGCTGCTGAACCTCCAGTCAGGCATGGTCATGTGTGATAATGGGCATAACCTGGTGGTGGCTGTGGAACTTGGCAAGCTAACACACGTACCATGCTTGGCATATGTGCTCACCTTGGTAGTTTAGTGGTTTCTGAAAGCATACCCAGATTTGCCAGAGCTTCTGGTCAAGATATGCTGCCTCAGCGCCCATTTCAGCAAGTCATCTTCAGATGCCACTGCTCTGGCAGTGCAGCAGCGCACATGTGAGTGCTAGCTCACCGACTTTTGTGCAATGTCGCCACGAGCTGGTACTCTACACTGCACATGTGAGCAGCAGAGGCCAATGGTTGAGCACCAGCTCCAACGCGCCCATCGATAATTTTGGTCAGCCTCTACACATAACAACTGAAGAGTGGGCATGGATGTCTGACATTTGTGTGGTTCTCCAAGACTTTGAGGACTCCAAAAAGAAGATGAGCGGCAATGATGTCATGATCAATAATCCCGCTTCTGTGCCTACTTAAACAGTCACTGCTCACAATTAAACATGAATCTTTGCATGCGGACCAGGTGGGGATAGAGAAAAAACATAACACAGAGAGATTCTAGGCAGCCCAGCCTCATCTCATCTGCTAAACTTGGATTGGGCAACAATGAGGAGGTGGAGGCTGAGGACGAGGAAGAGGAATAACAGGAGCTGGTGGCTAGCGCAACAGAGGCTAGTAGCCACACAACCTTGGCCCTGTCTCTCCTATGTGGATGGGCTGAGGATGGGAATGAGGAGGAAGAGATGGAGGAGGAAGATGAGGAGGAGATGAAGAGTCATCATCATGGTGGAGACAGGGCAGTGTTGCCTGTATGGAGCTTGGCACATATGGCCTACTTTATGTTCTGCTGCCTTTCCCATGACCCTCACATTACATTCATCTTGGTCAAAAAAGAGTACTGGTTGTTCACCCTGCTAGACCCATACTACAAGGTGAACTATGCATCGCTTTTTCCTGAGGCGGAGAGGTCTTATAGGGAGGGAAAATATGTTGAAAAAATTCCCATCAGACAACACTAGTGTCAGGGAGCAAGCTTCCTGGACAACCAAGGAGGAGAGGACTGTGAGACATACAGCAAAGGCAGGGATATACTGTCAAAGGCGTGGGCAAATTTCATGAGTCAAGCGTCAAAGACCTGATGTCCTAGTATTTGTATTTTTGACAAGGAGTGAAAAGTTTTAAAAGACAGTCAAGCAATACCTGCCAGACCAAACCAGTGTACTCACTAATTCCTCTGTGACCTTCACCTTTTGGGTTTCAAAGCTGGACACCTGGCATGAGCTATTCCTTTATGAATTGGAGGTTTTTGGCTGCTCTGTCGCTACCATTTTGGCTGATGGCATTTTTAGTGCCACAGGGGATCATAACAGACACTTAAGCCTGTCAATAGAAAGTGCTGAGAGGCTCACTAACAATGAACAAAGCCTGGCTTAGACCCGACTTTTACACACCACCAGATAATAGCAGTACATAAAATGTTTTTAATGTTCTATATTTGAATGAGGCTCTAGGGTCTATAGATGACCCTACTTATAATTTTTTCCTGGCTTTGCACTTTTTGCAAAGCCTTTATGAGTTATGAGTGTATGAGTACCATGTGATGAACGAGTGCTGGGGGATACAGATATCCCTCTGCCATCACCAATCTGTGATGGAGATTACACAGTTAAAACCACCGTCCTTCTTTATCATTCTGTGAGATTCTTCTTGCCACGGCAGCGCGGATGAAAACCACATTTCCTTTACAAGAATTGCTTATCTCCTGTGGTCATTAACTGGCCTGTGGTCTGCAGCAGCCGACACTCCTACACGTTTATAATTAGCACCATCAGGTGAGCAGTATTCTTGAGCTTCTCTTAACTGAGTTTGTGGGATAATACCCTATTTGCGCTCTTTGTCTCCCTCTTGACTGTATTGACCTCCTAGCTGAAATAATTCCCAATATCTAGGATGGGTCATAACTTCCTAGTAGGAGGTCCAAACAGAATGACTGACATTTCAACGGGTTCGTTGAGGCTGGACCGATATAGAATGTCCAAACTTGGGTCGGCTAAGTGGTTCTGGAGAGCCAGTCTCGATAGCGCGATATCTGGGACAGCTAGAGAACGATGAAACACAGGGGTGTGTGTGTGAAGTGTTCCCAGGATTCTGGTGGTATATTGGACTTAACCCTGAGCTTCACGGTACTCTCATAATTCATCTCTATGTGTCGGTGCCTCTCCTTCTAGGGTTTCCAGCATTAGCTTTCAGCTCTGCATAAAAGACAGCAGGGGGTACAGCTCTTTTCTTCCTTGCATTAATTAACACGGGCTTCTAATTCTCTTGTCATATGTCAAGTTCCTGTTCTTTTGAAAATTTGTGTGTTTACCTCATGGGGTGGCCACAGTTCAGGGAGCAGAGAGAGAACTCTGGATAATATATTGGGCCTGAAATTAATAAATCAGGATGGTGTCTCCCTCACCGGTGACTGGGGCCTCTCTAGATGCTATCAGGTGGAAGGTGCTAAAGCATATAGATGTTGCCAGGTAGCCTTTGATGATCTAACCACCCCCTGGTGTGCTGGCCCCAGCTGGCAAATTATCCCAAAACAGCCCCCACAATCCCACTTTCCTGACCCTGTAGTGTGGACTATATATTTAGGAGTAGTCTAAGGGGCGCACGCAGTAAGGGGGGCGCACGCATCACAGAAAGCAAAGCATCACGAAAGACAAGCATCGAGTAAAAGGCAGTTCATCCAATGGAGCAGTTATCAGATAATCAGGGCAGGAATCAGGTAACCCACACTTTGCTTTCTTTTAAATTATGTTCTCTATCTCTATCCTCCTGTGTTCCCTTGCCATCCACATTCACTGCCCCATCCCCCCTCCATCACGACTCATATACATCAGCCCCTCCATACTTCCCTCTCCCATGTACAGTTCCCATGCACTCCTCACCTTCCTAAGAAAACTCAGCCCATCTTGCCCAAACATATCTCAGAAAAAACCTACTTACAGCTCCAACAACTACCTGCTCTTTATCTTCCTACTCCTACTGATTTCAGGGGACATCTCCCCCAACCCTGGTCCATCCCCCAACCTCAATCCCTACCCTACCTCATTTCGAAACCATAATAATCTTGTTAATATTACTTGCACTCCCTCATCTCCTTCTTTCAACTGTGCCCTCTGGAATCCAAGGTCTGCATGCAATAAACTATCTTTCCTGCACAACTACTTTCTGAACAACTCTCTTCATCTGTTGGCCCTCACTGAAACCTGGATTCAGGATTCTGACACGGTCTCCCCTGCTGCCATTTCCTATGGTGGCTTACAGTTCTCCCATTCCCCGAGACCCACAAACAGACATGGTGGTGGAGTTGGCATACTCCTGTCCCCACAATGCACTTTCCAGGTCATCCCCCAATTCCATCACTCTCATTCCCTTCTTTTGAGGTCCACACCATCAGGCTCTTCCATCCCCTCTCCCTCAGAATAGCGGTCATATATCGGCCCCCAGGCTCATCCACCCAGTTCCTTGACCACTTCTCAGCCTGGCTGCCGCACTTCATGTCCTCAGAACTACCAACCCTTATCCTTGGAGACTTCAACATCCCCATTAACAGTCCTACTTCCACATCTGCATCTCAGCTTCTATCACTAACCACTTCTCTAGGCCTCTCACAGCTTTCAACCTCTGAGACACACAAGGATGGCAACACCCTTGACCTGGTCTTTGTCCGCCTCTGTTCAATTTCCCACCTAAATAACTCACCGCTTCCACTCTCTGACCACAACATTCTCTCCTTCACGCTCACAAATCCTCCACCACCCCAGCGCACTCCTACCTACCGCACATTCAGAAATCTGCAAGCCATTAACCCTCAGACACTTTCAGACTCCCTACACTCTTCGCTGTCCCCAATCTCCTCTTTTTCTTGTCCTAATCTGGCTGTTCAGCACTACAATGACACTCTTAGAAGCACCCTTGACCAAGTAGCACCGCTCACCCTCAGAACTTCCAAACACACAGTAAAACAGCCCTGGCTCACATCGCAAACTCACCTTCTCCAGCGATGCTCTAGGAGTGCTGAACGCCTATGGAGAAAAACCCGCACACCAGAAGACTTCATCCACTTTAAATTCATGTTAAGAACTTATAATGCTGCCCTTCACCTCGCCAAACAGACCTACTTCACCACACTGATCTCCTCACTAGCCAACAACCCCAAGAAACTTTTTGACACTTTTCACTCCCTCCTCAGGCCAAAAGCACAAGCCCCTATCACAGACATTTGTGCTGATGACCTGGCCTCCCACTTTATAGAAAAAATAGATACTATCCGTCAGGAAATCTGCTCTCAACCACCAAGTGCTGTGACTCCCATCCCACCCTGCATTTCCCCTGGCTCAATTTCCACATTTGATCCCATCACAGAAGAAGAAGTCTCCAGACTCCTCTCTTCCTCTCGTCCGACTACATGCACTACCGACCCCTTCCCTCACATCTCCTCCAGTCTCTTTCTCCTGTTGTCACAACTCACCTAACTACAATCTTCAATCTCTCACTCTCCTCTGGCATTTTCCCATCCTCCTTCAAACACTCCATCATTACTCCACTACTAAAGAAACCCGCTCTTGACCCTTCCTGCACAAACAACTACAGACCGGTCTCCAATCTCCCCTTCATCTCCAAACTTTTGGAGCGCCTAGTCTACTCCCGCCTCATCCGTTACCTCTCCACTCACTCCCTCCTAGACCCTTCACAGTCCGGCTTCCGACCCCTACATTCGACTGAAACTGCACTCATCAAAGTGACCAATGACCTACTGACAGCAAAACGTAACGGCGACCACTCTCTGCTCATTCTACTCGACCTTTCTGCAGCTTTCGACACGGTTGACCACCGTCTCCTACTGTCCAGGCTCCACTCTCTAGGTATTAAGGACACTGTTCTCTCCTGGTTCTCCTCCTATCTTTCTGACCGCTCCTTCAGTGTTTCGTTCTCTGGCTCCACTTCATCTCCTCTCCCGCTCACTGTCGGTGTACCCCAGGGCTCAGTCCTTGGCCCCCTTCTCTTCTCTCTCTACACGCCCCAATTGGACAGACCATCAGCAGATTTGGCTTTCAGTACCATCTTTATGCTGATGACACACAATTATACACATCATCCCCGACCTTACCCCCGCTGTACTACAGAACGCCACCGACTGTCTGTCCGCAGTCTCCAACATCATGTCTGCTCTCTATCTGAAACTCAACCTCTCCAAAACTGAACTTCTTCTGCTCCCGCCGTCTACTAACCTCCCTAAATCTGACATTTCCCTCTCAGTGGGCGGCACCATAATAACACCCCGGCAGCAGGCTCGCTGTCTGGGTGTTATGTTTGATACCAATCTCTCCTTCACCTCCATATACAATCTCTTGCCCGCTCTTGCCGCCTACACCTAAAGAACATCTCTAGAATCCGCCCTTTTCTCACCATGGAAACAACAAAAACCCTCACTGTAGCATTGATCCACTCCCGCCTGGACTACTGTAACGCTCTATTACTTGGCCTCCCCATTACTCGACTATCCCCTCTCCAGTCCATCCTTAATGCAGCAGCCAGGGTTATCCATCTGGCTAATCGGTACTCGGACGCGTCCGCTCTTCGCCAGTCCTTACACTGGCTGCCCATTCATTATAGGATCCAATTCAAAGTACTTGTTCTCACCCACAAAGCTCTCCACACTGCAGCACCCCCCTACATCTCCTCCCTCATTTCTATCTATCGGCCCTAACCGACTGCTGCGCTCTGCAAACGACTTTCGACTAACCTCTGCACTAATCCGTACCTCCCACTCCCGACTCCAAGACTTCTCCCGCGCTGCGCCAATCCTCTGGAATGCTCTACCCCAAGAAATTAGGACTATCCACAATTTGCATGGTTTCAGGCGCTCCCTCAAAACACATCTGTTCAGAGCGGCCTATCACATTCACTAATCAAAGTCATTCTATGTGTAAGTGTGTGTGTGTGTAGCCCATTCACTATCTCCATCCATCCCTCACTCCCTCAAGATGGCTGGACCATCATTGTAAATGCACCATTGTATATACACACCTGTATTTTGTATCTCCCCCACCTCATTGTAGATTGTAAGCTCTCACGAGCAGGGCCGTCTTATTTTGCTTTAATTACTGTATTGTTAACGTTGTTACTTATGACTTGTGTTTTGAAACTGTTAAACTGTAAAGCGCTGCGGAATATGATGGCGCTATATAAATAAAGATTATTATTATTTATTATTATTATTATCCCTCAGATACCACAGCTACACTTTGTACACCATATTTGAATTAAACAGTACAGTCGGTGCCTTCAAGGATGTATGGATGACCCTGCTTGTAATGTTTGGCAGGATTTGCACTTACTGCATAACCTTCATGAGTCTAAGAGACCAATATATGACAATGTGAACAGAGTGTGTATGAGGTCTCCTTTATGTCTTATACAGGGTGCATCTGAGCCCCTCATTTTTGGCAGTTCTTGCTTCCTTCATAAATTACACTGACATTTCCTATTTTTTTAATTTAAAAAAAATGTATTACTTAAATTATAATTTTTTTAAAATCCTTTTTAAATTTAGCCTCAAATACAAGTCATTACACAGGAGAGAATGTTCAACTTTTTTTGCTGTAAACTCCCAATTTCTCGTCAGTTTGGAATGTTTTATTGTCAGTCCTTAAAGCGGAGTAAAAGTGTGACACCATTGTTCTCAGCAGCGATCTGGGGGTCAGAGAAGCTTCCAGGGGTCTTCTCCATGCTGCTCTCCTTCCATTCAGTGCTTTTCCCATCTATTTTATAATTTTCACTGCCCCCCAGACCTCTTTGAAGGGTCTGCTGTAAAAAAAGATTGGCTTTCCCATTGACTCAGAATTATACTTGTTACTTGAAACGAACATTTGAGTCTTAGGAATCACTCGGTTCGAGCAATGGGCACATGAGCATTAGGTCATTTGGGGAACTAAAACTTGTACAGGTTCTCCTTAAACCCTGTCCTGAACTAACATGTGGCAGTGGCACAGCTGAGGGTTTGTTACGACTGTATCCAAGATTGACAATCCTCTGGACTCCAGAATGATACATTTCACCTGGACTGATACATTGTAACAAACTTATACTGTATAAGATATGGTAGAATGTTCTAGAACTTTGCATTGCAATGATGGAGCTTTATCTGCAGGCATCCTGACCTTTGTTGCAAGGAATATTTGCTGAATATTGGACTTTATTGCTTCCTAACGCAGATTTCTCCCCCCGCAGACGTAACCATACCTAGCACAGACGGAAACACATTATCTCGTTGGTCAGGAAATTGGATGTTTGAGAAGCAAAACCAAGTCATTTACAGAAAGTGACGATCTGTGGATCTGGGATTTCCCGCTCTGGTTTGATTGCTGTTCAATGGAATTTTGGTATCTGGAAATAATAATAAACTGTAGAAAGTTGCTTTGACGCTGAGAGAAGAGGCTGGAATCTCATGATGAGGATCAACTAGGGCGCTGCCGGCCTCCCCCGGAAGAGGGAGAGGTGGAGGGGGAGTCTAAACTTTAGGAAGAGACCCTAGGAGAGGTATTAAAGGGTTCCACTGGGCAGTACTACTGATATCCTGTCATCAGAACAAACATCCCAACATTAGAAATCCAAAAAGCTCCATCACATCCAGGTTTCTAATCCGAGTCGTCCACCAAGATGATTAACCGGACTGGAACCTCAAGCGAAATGATCGCCTATAAGCTATAAGGCATACTTGCTAGTATAAGTTGGTATCTGGGAGAGGGATGGCTTTTGGGGCACCCCTTCCAATATTCACCAATTCAGTACCTTGACCCCTTTCTCCCCAAGATGATAGGGCACTATGATCCTTATTGTTCTCCATAAGGTTTTGATGGCACCCAGGAGGTTTGCTGACTCTTCTGGACATCCAGTGGGATCTTCACTTTTTCCTTGAGCCTCTATAATGCTGAGACACTACTCATGGACAAGCTGTGAGAAATGGTCGTCAAGAAGTTCAGGATCAGGGTCAAATACCAATAGAGTTCTTCATATGCAGAGGGGCTAGGAAAACGGATGGTCAAAGGCAAGGTCCAAGGTCAGGCAACAAAAGATCAGGAACAGAACACTGGAAAACAACGCACACAAACTCACCACCAAGCTAAAGCTATGACTGCAATAATTAGACACTGACAGCCAGCTAAATGGCCAGGAAATCACACAGAACTTGAGACACCTGGAGAAAACCCAGCACCCCCTGGCCTGATTTGGCAGTTGGGCTGTCATTCACAATACTGACAGCTCAGCACGACCTTGATTCTATAGGGCATCTCAGCTGTCACTCACTGCGTTCAGGATACAAAGGATGGTGGAATCGTGACAGCCTCCTTGACATTATCGGAGAGTATGATGGCAGTGGATCCCATCTGCTGGGCCTTCATTATGCTGATTAGTGGGGGCCCCAATGTTCCCAAAACATACAACACTGATGTCCTATCGAAAAGAAACTCGCTGTAGGAGATGCATTGAGCTCTTCAGATGAACAGATCTCAGGAAGCCTCTGCCCTGCATGTCTTGTGGTCACTGTGCACCTCTGGATACACAACCTCTCCATCCCTCTAGTTAGATATGATTAGTAATCTGCTGACAGTAAATACCAGGAATCTTAATTACCTGCTATGCCACAAAGAAGATGTCTCATTAATTAGAACGAATAACCAGGAATGTCCATAAGTACAAAATTCTATGCTAAAGAAACAACGGAGAATAATCATGGAGACATCCGGAGATCGGAGGCTGATCTCACCTACGAAATAAAGATCTCACAATATGGAACCAAGCGATCGCTGGCAGCAAGTCTTGTAGTCTGGTCTCCTACAGTGAGAGGAGCTCAGTCCCAGATTTACTGGCAGAGAATAATACATCTGCAGATTTACTCAATGGTGAATAAATGGCGATCAGTCTCTTAAAAACTTCTCTTCAACTCTACAAATAGTCTTACATTGAGAATCCTCTCTGTTTTCTCTACAGAGCTCATATGCATAGTTATGTGTCTCCATAGTTACAGACTACAAACAAATCCCATGTAGTCTGATCATACAGCCCTGCGACTCCTCCATCTGAAGCTGTATATAAGTTTTGAAAAAGAATCTGCAGAGACACTGTAGGAACACAGGGCTGCAGGATCAGACTACACAGGGCTGCAGGATCAGAATGCACAGTGCTGCGAGATCAGACTACACAGAGCTGCAGGATCAGACTAAACAGGGCTGCGGGATCAGACTAACAGGGCTGCAGGATCAGACTAACAGGGCTGCAGGATCAGACTACACAGGGCTGTGGGATTAGACTACACAGGGCTGCAGGATCAGACTACACAGAGCTGCAGGATTAGACTACACAGGGCTGCAGGATTAGACTACACAGGGCTGCAGAATCAGACTACACAGGGCTGCAGGATCAGACTACACAGGCTGCAGGATCAGAGTACACAGGGCTGTGGATCAGACTACACAGGGCTGCAGGATCAGACTACACAGGGCTGCAGAATCAGACTACACAGGGCTGCAGGATCAGACTACACAGGGCTGCAGGATCAGAGTACACAGGGCTGCGGGATCAGACTAACAGGGCTGCAGGATCAGACTACACAGGGCTGCAGGATCAGACTACACAGAGCTGCAGGATTAGACTACACAGGGCTGCAGAATCAGACTACACAGGGCTGCAGGATCAGACTACACAGAGCTGTGGGATCAGACTACACAGGGCTGCAGGATCAGAGTACACAGGGCTGTGGGATCAGACTACACAAGGCTGCGGGTTCAGACTACACAGGGCTACGGGATCAGACTACACAGGGCTGCAGGATCAAACTACACAGGGCTGCAAAATCAGACTAACAGGCTGCAGGATCAGACTACACAGGGCTGTGAAATCAGACTACACAGGGCTGTGAAATCAGACTACACAGGGCTGCAGGATCAGAGTACACAGGGCTGCAGGATCAGAGTACACAGGGCTGTGAGATCAGACTACACAGGGCTACGGGATCAGACTACACAGGGCTGCAGGATCAGACTACACAGGGCTGCAGGATCAAACTACACAGGGCTGCAAAATCAGACTAACAGGGCTGCAGGATCAGACTACACAGGGCTGTGAAATCAGACTACACAGGGCTGCAGGATCAGACTACACAAGGCTGCAGGATCAGACTACACAGGGCTGCAGGATCAGACTACACAGGGCTGCAGGATCAGAATACACAGGGCTGCAGGATCAGACTACACAGAGCTGTGGGATCAGACTATACAGGGCTGCTGGATCAGACTACATAGGGCTGCAGGATCAGACTACACAGGGCTGTGAAATCAGACTACACAGGGCTGCAGGATCAGACTACACAGGGCTGCAGGATCAGACTACACAGGGCTGCAGGATCAGAATACACAGGGCTGCAGGATCAGAGTACACATGGTGGCAGGATCAGAGTACACAGGGCTGCAGGATCAGAGTACACAGGGTGGCAGAATCAGACTACACAGGGCTGTGGGATCAGACTAAACAGAGCTGCAGGATCAGACTACACATGGCTGCGGGATCAGACTAACAGGGCTGCAGGATCAGACTACACAGGGCTGCAGGATCAGAATGCACAGGGCTGCAAAATTAGACTACACAGGGCTGCAGGATCAGACTACACAAGGCTGCGGGATCAGACTACACAGGGCTGCAGGATTAGAGTACACAGGGCTATGGGATCAGACTACACAAGGCTGCGGGTTCAGATTACACAGGGCTGCGGGATCAGACTACACAGGGCTGCAGGATCAGACTAACAGGGCTGCAGGATCAGACTACACAGGGCTGCGAGATCAGACTACACAGAGCTGCAAGATCAGACTACACAGGCTGCAAAATTAGACTACACAGGGCTGCAGGATCAGAATACACAGGGCTGCGAGATCAGACTACACAGAGCTGCAGGATCAGACTACACAGGGCTGCAAAATTAGACTACACAGGGCTGCAGGATCAGACTACACAAGGCTGCGGGATCAGACTACACAGGGCTGCAGGATCAGAGTACACAGGGCTGTGGGATCAGACTACACAAGGCTGCGGGTTCAGACAACACAAGGCTGCGGGATCAGACTACACAGGGCTGCAGGATCAGACTACACAGGGCTCCAGGATCAGACTACACAGGGCTGCGAAATCAGACTACACAGAGCTGCAGGATCAGACTACACAGGGCTGCAGGATCAGACTACACAGTGCTGCAGGATCAGACTACACAGGGCTGCGGGATCAGACTACACAGGGCTGCAGGATCAGAGTACACAGGGCGGCAGGATCAGAGCACACAGGGCTGTGGGATCAGACTACACAGGGCTGCCGGATCAGAGTACACAGGGCTGCCAGATCAGACTACACAGGTCTGCAGGATCAGACTACACAGGGCTGCAGGATCAGACTACAAAGGGCTGTGGGATCAGACTAGACAGGGTTGCCGGATCAGAGTACAGAGTGTTATGAATGTGCTAGAGATGGTTTCTGAGCAGAGGCTCCCTCTGGTGGTTACAGACAGTACTGAACCTTTCAGCGAGGAATGGCAATCTGGGATCACGGACTGGTCTGATATAAGGGAGGTTCCCTCCCATGATTGTTGCCGGTGATCAATTGTTCTTGTCTCAATTGTGGTTCCTAGTTCATTTGGAAGCTTGCTGAGTCTTGCCTGCATCTTCTGCTATCAGATAAGATATTTTCTGCTTTTATTTTTGTGCTTGCTTTTTGCACTGTTCCCTGCACTTCTGTAGAGGTCAGCCAGGTCCCCTCCGGGGGCTTGTGCTCCTCTCA
Source organism: Oophaga sylvatica (assembly GCA_033576555.1). Lineage (NCBI taxonomy): Eukaryota > Metazoa > Chordata > Amphibia > Anura > Dendrobatidae > Oophaga > Oophaga sylvatica. The sequence goes on from JARQOD010004352.1 coordinate 12,626, forward strand.
GTTTATCTGGAGCCACTGTTGTTTACTGTTATGAATGTGCTAGAGATGGTTTCTGAGCAGAGGCTCCCTAAGGTGGTTACAGACAGTACTGAACCTTTCAGCGAGGAATGGCAATCTAGGATCACGGACTGGTTTGATATAAGGGAGGTTCCCTCCCATGATGGTGGCCGGCGATACTGTTATGTTTTGGTAGCTGAGGAGAATAAGCAAAAACGGCAATACACCAGAGAGGCTGGAACCTATTGGATTGCAGTAGCCTGAACTAATCACACAACTAGAGGTAGCCGTGGAGCGTTCCTACGTTGATCCTAGATGCCTCGTCACAGCCTGAGAGATAGCTATACCTAAAGGCAGAAAGATGAAAGCTATCTGCCCGGAGCAGATCCCCAAAGAAAATAGGAAGCCCCCAAACATGTAATGGTGGTTAGACAAGAAGAAGCACGGACACAGACAGAAAATAGAATGAGCAAACGCTGAGGCCCAATCTGTCTAGACAGAAAAGTACAGGAAAGGATACTCACTGCAACCAAAAAAAAACCCCTAAAAATACCAACTCTTCTGATTGCAAAAACACCTGAGATTACACGACCTCTACCACCTAAATCAGTTCTCTGGTGTAACAAAACTAAGCTGCAGCCACTGAAAAAACAGGAAAAAGCAAATGAACAAACAACAGTGGATCCAGATAAACTAAGAGGAGCACAAGCCCCGAGGGGACCTGGCTGACCTCCACAGAAGTGCAGGGAACAATGCAAAAAGCAAGCACAAAAATAAAAGCAGAAAATATCTTATCTGATAGCAGAAGATGCAGGCAAGACTCAGCAAGCTTCCAAATGAACCAGGAACCACAATTGAGACAAGAACAATTGATCACCGGCAACCATCATGGGAGGGAACCTCCCTTATATCAGACCAGTCCGTGATCCCAGATTGCCATTCCTCGCTGAAAGGTTCAGTACTGTCAGTAACCACCAGAGGGAGCCTCTGCTCAGAAACCATCTCTAGCACATTCATAACAACAGAGGGCTGCCGGATCAGACTACACAGGTCTGCGGGATCAGACTACACAGGGCTGCGGGGCTAGTCAGACTACAAGGCTGGGACTACAGCTGGGATTCAGGACCTAACAAAGGGCTGTGGGATCAGACTACACAGGGCTGCGGATCAGACTACATGCAGGATGACTGGCTGGGATCAGACTACATAGGGCTGCAGGATCAGACTACACAGGGCTGCTGGAAACAATACACAGGGCTGCAGGATCAGACTACACAGGGCAGAGGATCAGACTAACAGGGCTGAGGATCAGACTACACAGGGCTGCAGAAACAATACACAGGGCTGCAGGATCAGACTACACGGGTTGTGGGATCAGACTAAACAGAGCTGTGGGATCAGACTACACAGGGCTGCGGGAACAGACTACACAGGGCGTGGGATCAGACTACACTCTGCTGCGGGGTCAGATACCCAGGCTGTAGGATCAGACTATACAGGGCTGCAGGATCAGACTACAAGGGCGCAGGATCAGATACACAGCTGCAGTCTGTAACCATGGATAGCAACACAGTGCTGTAGACAGACTCAATGACAGGAACACATATGCTCTCATGAGAGTTGCCTGCCATTAACAAGAGGAGTATCATTTATTTATTTCATTTTTTATTAAATGATAGGAACTACGTAGTATGTGCAGCAGATCTGTGCAGCCCTGAGTCCTGACTCCACCACCAAATGCTCAAAGAGCCACACAGAAGGCTGAGGCACTTGTAATGGGCTGGGTGGTGGAACCACTGTGCCGTGGAGGGGCGCAACTAGGTGCCTCACCAAATCCGACCTCGCATACATGGCGACTGACGATACCGAGATCCAAAGAAAGACTAAGGAGGTGGAACCAGGTGCTACACCAAGACTGAATTTAGGAAAATGGCAGCAACTGGTAGGCAGCCTGGAATGGCTGGTAGACAGGCAGGCTGGCACAGCTAGTAGACAGCAGGCTGGCACGGCTGGTAGGCAGGCTGGAACGGCTGGTAGACAGGCAGGCTGGCACAGCTAGTAGACAGGCAAGCTGACACGGCTGGTAGACAGGCAGGCTGGCACAGCTAGTAGACAGGCAGGCTGGCATGGCTGGTAGGCAGGCTGGAACGTCTGGTAGACAGGCAGGCTGGCACAGCTAGTAGACAGGCAAGCTGAAACGGCTGGTAGACAGGCAGGCTGGCACAGCTGGTAGACAGGCTGGTATATTGGAAAACAAGCACTGTTACCTGAAAACTAATAAGAGTGTTTTTAGGAAAAAATGTAACACGTTGCACAGTCACCCCTATGCTGGCGGAGGAGCCTTAAATAGTAAGTGTCCTAAAGCAATTGGCTAGGGACACTTTTGGAGGACTCACGCAGCCCCTTTAAGAGAGGGAAAGCGCATGCGCGAGCCCTGAGCACAGTGCCCAAGGACCTGCATGCAACCCTGGCAATTGCAGACCCAGAAGAAGGAGAGAGTAGGATGGGGGCTGTGGAGGTGATTGCACCGGTTTCTTTGCTGGAGGAGAGGGGCAAAAGGCAGAGGCACCGGAGCTGTGCACGGCCTTAGCAGAAAGTCTATGGACCCGGGTCTCCACTCTGTGTGAAAGGCCTTTGTGGCCCCAGCTGAAGGTTCTAAAAGTAATATGCTGTAATCTCAGACAGCATTTACTTATGAAAAGTTCTTGGAATGTTCTGGTGACACAGAGTGGTCTTAGTAAGCATCTAGAAGAGCATTGGAGAGTGCAGAGTCCTGACATGTCGCTCCCGGAGTAAATTGTGGTAAATTCCAATTACTATGTGATGGTATCACTGATTTGCCACTGTCTACTTGGCCTCAATTCTGAAAGATAAGGCTAGATGTCCCAGATGTTGGTGCCCATTAGAAGCATGAGAATTCCCTGCATTTAGGTCTTAGAGCTGCTGTTGTCTTCTCCATGGGATTCAGTGTTGATGAAGGACTGGACTTGGTCATGTGTTTTCAGGCTAGGTTTGGATTTGTGAGGTGGATGTTCATCAATGTACATTGAGTTCAAGGAAATATTCTGAAATTATTTGTATAAGGGGTGTGGCTTAATTGGTGGGAGGAGCCTAATATGTTTGGTTGCCCGGTTCCTAAGTTGCAAGTGGGCTGCTTGTAACTTGACCGAGAGTCAAGACGATCTAGTCGAGGATTGGATGATGTCATTGTGGTGGAGGTGCTTTGCTCATGGATAGATGAATCTCTAATGCTCTGATAAAATATTATTTCATTATAACTCATTAAAATATTTAATAAAAGGAGTTATCTGAAATGTCAACTCTTTAGAGAAGGTCCATGAGCTGTTATCAGCACAAGAACTGTCGCTGAATGGTCAATGCCTATCCATTCCATTGGGCAGTGGTGAGATATTTGATGAAATGGGGGACTGATTGGAGGATCCAGACTATTTATTCAAAATTCCCAAATAATGTCGCAGTCACCCCATAGATTGTAATATCCCCTTCTTTGAAGTCCATCAATCTGGAGCCTGGCCATACACGTGATCCGAGATGACTTCTTTATGGATTCGACTGTACCAGAAGAGATGGTGTTGGGTGGAGCGCTTGGAGTATTCACTTTTGGATGTCTTAGAGTTTGGATAAGAAATTGATTCGTCAAACCATTGCCATTCTAAAATAGTTTTTAAATCCAATTCTTTTAAACCCAACTTTTTGAAAAAATTTTTTTTAATTCTTAATGTTTAGATAAAAGAATAAAGAAAGTGACATTTTCAAATGTGTTTATCTTGGATGAAGCTTTAGCTTTTGCTTTTTCAACGCTGTATTCTTTCTTGTGCCATGTTACAAGCAGGACTCCAGGTTATGCAAGACGACATCCTGATTCCAAGGAAGTCTATCCGTTCTTCTTGACCATGGCTTGACACCAGTAGGGTATCCTTTGAGGCTTTCCTGTTGGAAGAATCCACTCTCTTGTGATCTTAGCTCCAGTAAAGCCTTTCTAAGCATTAAATATTTCCCTTTTTTCCTCGATGTGTAAGTGCCGCGCGCCATGGGATGAATTGCTTACACAGAAACAAAGCCTGATTATGGTCAGGCCGAGTTCACGTGTTCAGGAGTGTGTTTGCAGGAACAGCTCCAGATGAAAAGGAAGTGCAGATCCAACAGTTCAAAGACAGTTTTAGGAAATGTAATGTTTCCTCTGAGACCTCTAAGGGGCACTGTGGTTGACCACAAAAGGAAGACAGGGCTCGGATTCAAGTGTCAGCCCGTGCTCGCAGGTTAAGGGAGGCCACCTAAGAATGCCAAATATCGCTCTATGCCAAAACAAACTCCAGAGAGGTTACATGTGCATGATCAGGGTTGTTCCACTGGTCTGGGCAGGTTCACGCTTCATGTCTTCAAAAATATCAGGTTCTGACCCTTAAGGTTCTGTAGAAACCTTTATAGACACTAATAATAGTTATACTTCTAGAGAATAGCGTGGCCGTAAACCTTGGATTTCTTCTGTAGAATTTACCGTACTTGCCAACTTTTATAAATCCTTCCATGGGTGATTAAGGATTGTGATGCACAAAGTTCAGCTCCAAATTTGTGTTTGCACACACCTGCCCTCTTTCCTGCAGCTCATGCCCCACTTACAACCCCCAAATTTGTGTCTAGACACTAGAGTGGAGTCTGATGATGCATCAAGGGAATGGAAATTTTGGGGGCATGTCGCTTTACAGGAGGTTTATGCAGAACCTGGGTGACAAGTATGAGAAATGACATGAGAAGTCGGACATTGGTTGTGACCTGGGAGAGAAAAATAATGGTTGGATGAGCTGCAACACTCTTGAAATTCTGGGGAAAAAAAAATAAAAAAACGCCTCCACCAGAAATGTTAACGGGAGTAACATGGAGTAACTGGGAGGACTAGAGTAACATCTCTGGCATAACTTTTAAAGAAATTGTTGGGCGAGCTTTGCCACACCTCATCATCTAAATCAGCCAAGCATTGTATGAAAACGCCAAAACTCCCTAAATATTTGTGTAACTTTGTGTTACGTAAGAATTTTGAGACATTTGAAGGTGTTTTAAGGCAGAAAACTGGAAAAAACATATTGACGAATCGTGCCCATTGGGACTGATTCTCCAAAGCTTTTACTCCACAGAAGTGTTGTTAAAGTTTCGAAAAGTTTCAACATTTTTTTGTGGAATCAGGAGCATTGCACAAGTTTTGGCACTTTCACTTTGGATTAGCTCTGCCAAAAAAGCGCGCCTAAGCCCCCCATCAAATTCATCAAATCTTCTGGCATTTTGTACTCCAGGGTCTGGAGTAGTATTTCTGCCGTGGTGCACAGAGGCACATCCACTTACTGGAGGCGCCAAATTCATCATGGACACACATGGATGAGTATACTCTACTTATTAGGCCTTAGGGATAGTGGGCCATAGGTCGGCAGGTTGCATGTGTGATTTGGGTAATTCGGACAGTTAATCGTGGGTTTTTACTGTGTGATATTGTTGTGATATTACTGTATTAGTGCTGTAGTATCCGTATATGTGTATATATACGGTATTTATAGTCACTTGCTTGGGTATAAATATACAGTATTATATATATATATATGTAATAGACTGTAGACTTGTGTGTGTAATAAATATCATTTATTGATACACTGTTTTGTCTCCGCTAGTATATAAGGAATAGATAACGTTGAGGCATTAGTAAGTGGATATTAATTATTAATAGTCCAGTTTGGCGTTAATAGTTAGTATCAGACCTCAATAGAGGTGCAGGGTGAGTTCCCTTTTATTAACTATAACTTTAGTATTTTTAGAGGGAAACCCGTCCTTTATCACCGGACTAGAGGGATTTCCCATTATTATCAGGATTTGGGTGAAGTTCTGATTCTCACATTCTCCAAGTTTATTCTTTTTTTCAGGGAGACCCCACGCTGTGGATCTGATGGGATTGTGCATCTGTGTTGAGTTATACTCCTGGGTTACAATGTGTCAGAGGACGCTGGATTTACAGCCTGATTGTGAAGAGCCAGCCTGCAAATTCTACATACATATCAGCGCAGTATATAAATTCATGGCTGCATCTCCTGCCCAGATTTTCAGCGTCTCATGCTACAGATTGTTTCAGGTTATGAAGAATATATTTCCAGTTTGGAAAAGTAAGCAAGTGTTGAGTGTTTATCACCAGGTCCATGCTGCTCAAATTTTCTCTCAACCCCCAGTCCTGCAACAAATGTATGCAGAGATCCTAAGGGGCTCATTCATGCTAAGTGTCTCATAAGTGGATACCCTGGAGCCAGTTCACACCTGTGTCCTCCACCCATTATGGCTTCACATAGAACATGCTATATACCTTCTGTGAAGAATATTGGAGGTATTATTATTATACATTTTTGTAGCACCATTTATTTCATGGTGCTTTACATGTGAATTTAATGTTGATCATTTGTATCTTTATTTAGCATGGAATTATAAAACCCCCTTTCCATGTGAAACTGTAACAGGACACCTAGCTCAGCAGGGGGTCAAGCCTCAAAAGGCTGTGCGTGAGAAATTTCACACTTTGAGCCAGCTAAGCTCAGAACTAAAGGCTAAAGGCACTGTCACACTTAGCGATCGCACCAGCGATCACGACAACGACACAACCTGGTGAGATCGCTATGTGATCGCTAGTTAGATTCCAAACACAACTCATCAGCGATCTGTATAACGACCTCTGCGGTCATTGGGAAAACCTAGTCCCGCCTGCGACACTGGTAAAGTCGTTCATAAAGGGTGTCACACTCAGCGATTCAGGCTCACCAGCGGGACACCAACGCCCAAAAAACGGCTCAGAACGTTCATAAGCGATCAGCGACATCGCAGCGGGGGCCACATCGCTGCTACATGTCACACACAGCTAAGTCGCTAACGAGATCGCTACTGCGTCATAAAATCGCTGACGCTTTAGCGATCTCGTTAGCGATCTCGCTTAGTGTGACAGTACCTTTAGCAAAATAGATACCATGCTGTCTAACTGCTTTGTTGAGTCAGCGATGATTTCATAAGGAGAATATGGACTTATTGCCCATCCTGGCCACACAGCAGTTACATTTTTGAGATCTCTGGACCAGACCGAACATTTTCCACGGTCTCGATCCTATCTAGCACCACAGGGTGGGGAAATACATTGAATGGCTAGTAGGAGCCAGGTAGCAAAGTTGTGTTTCAAAGCGCAGCAGGGCCTGCCGGATCTGATGGGGCAAAAAACCACCTCCATCAGACAGTCCATTAAAGCGCTCTGATCCAGCTTAGGCTTTGAAGTTTTTAGCTGCTAAATGCAAAGGGAGGGGATTGTCACGCTGTATAGCAGATATATATATGAGATGTCTGTAATCTATATCAAAAAGGGCAACATACTATATATAACATGCGCATAGATATATTATAACATGGATTTACCTGACAGAATGTCCACTGGGTCAAAACGGAATCCGTTATACGCTGTCTCCGGCTAGAGGGTGACCGGGGTCTAAGCTGACCCTGAACTGGGGTCCTAACTAATCCCTCAACCTGGAGGTACTGTTAAAGGTACAGAGGTCCAGGCCACCAGCGTAAACCTGTCTCCTATCAATCCCTGCCAACTGTATTCTAGTCCTAAGAAGGACCCTGAATACCACCAAAGGGAATGAACAGGTAACGGATAATGAACAGAAAGACATACAAGAAAGAGAAGGAATAAAGTAAATAAAGTCTTACATACAACACTCACACACAGTAGGAACACCTAAGGTCTCAGAGATTAACTATAAGCTATAAGAGTAAAAACACCTAATGAACTCTTAGCTTAAATATTCTCAGAACCGATCCAGACTGCTGAACTACATGAATGCTTTCACCGGCATCCAACACCCAGACTGGCAGAAATATAAAGGAAACTAATTAGAACATAAACAAAAGCAGCCGGGCGAGGCTGCACCTAGCCTTAGCAAAGAGCTAGGAAAAATTAACTCTCACATCACCAAAAAAACAAAGAAACAGAAGCTCAGCTGTGAGAAGTCAGAATGTGCAATCGCGACGATCTTCGTGGCGATGCACCCATGACAGTACCCCCCTTCTACGAGGGGCCTCCGGACCCTCATGACCAGGTCTGTCCGGGTGAGTTGTGTGAAAGGTCCGTCCACGTTATCATTGACCACCACTGAAGGAGGTAGAGGTGACGGTATGACTGGTGCCACATACTTTTTAAGTAATGACTTGTGAAACACATTATGAATTTTAAACGTAGGAGGGAGGTCCAGACGAAATGCCACAGGATTAATTATGGAGCTGATCCTGTACGGCCCGATGAATCTGGGACCCAACCTCCAGGAGGAAACTTTAAGTTTAATATTCCTGGTAGACAACCACACCAGATCATTCACCTTCAGATCTCGACCAGAAACTCTCCCCCTATCAGCCATCCGTTTGTAAGGGTTCTCCGTAACCTTCAGTCTTAAGTGATCTGGAACTATCAGTCTCCCTGGAAGTCCCACAGGGGCGTCCCCCTGAGCCCCCAATACCTCCCCCTCAAGCTCAGAGCATACAGCTGACACTACAACTCCCTCCTGAGGAATAGGAACCGGATCATCCATCCTCCCGGTCCCTGGGAAAGTACGAGATAAGGCATCAGGAAGCAACTTTATTGAGCAGTCATATGCGCGATGAGGAGGTAACTCTTTACACCCCTCCTCTGAGAACATCTCCCCAAAGTCCTCCAGAAAAGGAGGCAAAGTCCTAGGTACAACCGCACCGATGACCGTGCTCATGCAGTTATTCTTGCAAAATTCACCCCACTGGCTAATCTTTCTGGATTGCCAATCAATCACTGGGTTATGTTTAGCCAACCAAGGAAGTCCCAACACAATAGGAGTAGGTAGACCCTCCAACACATAACAAGACAATTGCTCTTTATGTATTGCCCCTACTCGAAGATCTATGTTATGAACAGCTTGAACCAAGCTACCTTGACCAAGAGGTCTAGAATCAATAGAGAGTATAGGGACCGGTTTGGCCAATACACTCAGTTGCATACCATGCACCTGGGCAAACCGAGCGTCCACAAGATTAGCCCCGGACCCACTATCAAGAAAAACAGAAATCCTCTCAGTTCTAGTACCAATCACCACCTCCGCAGGCACGATAAACTGAGAGGGATTTGGGGACGAAATACAGACTCCCAGGTTAACTCCTGCAACTGCCGGGCCAGCTGGGCTACTGGATCCATGACAGCTGGGGAGAATCTTTAGTTTGGGCCGGTGAAAATGTCACGCTGTATAGCAGATATATATATGAGATGTCTGTAATCTATATCAAAAAGGGCAACATACTATATAACATGCGCATAGATATATTATAACATGGATTTACCTGACAGAATGTCCACTGGGTCAAAACGGAATCCGTTATACGCTGTCTCCGGCTAGAGGGTGACCGGGGTCTAAGCTGACCCTGAACTGGGGTCCTAACTAATCCCTCAACCTGGAGGTACTGTTAAAGGTACAGAGGTCCAGGCCACCAGCGTAAACCCTGTCTCCTATCAATCCCTGCCAACTGTATTCTAGTCCTAAGAAGGACCCTGAATACCACCAAAGGGAATGAACAGGTAACGGATAATGAACAGAAAGACATACAAGAAAGAGAAGGAATAAAGTAAATAAAGTCTTACATACAACACTCACACACAGTAGGAACACCTAAGGTCTCAGAGATTAACTATAAGCTATAAGAGTAAAAACACCTAATGAACTCTTAGCTTAAATATTCTCAGAACCGATCCAGACTGCTGAACTACATGAATGCTTTCACCGGCATCCAACACCCAGACTGGCAGAAATATAAAGGAAACTAATTAGAACATAAACAAAAGCAGCCGGGCGAGGCTGCACCTAGCCTTAGCAAAGAGCTAGGAAAAATTAACTCTCACATCACCAAAAAAACAAAGAAACAGAAGCTCAGCTGTGAGAAGTCAGAATGTGCAATCGCGACGATCTTCGTGGCGATGCACCCATGACAGGGATTTAGGTTCAGCCCATAGGTCAGGAGGGAAGTGACCCAAAGGGAATAAAGGCTAGTGTAAGTTTGCGTAGGCTCTCTCTCTGTTATGGTTGCTGTTCACTTCGAGAGTGGGAGCCACGTCAAGTAACATGCTGTGAAGGAACGAGGAACCAGCTGGCAGCCCATGTCTCCTGTGGCCCAGTGCATACATGGTCTAATATAAAACCAGTAATTGACATGATACATCTGCTTATATGTTTTGTTCTAACACTATTGTATTTGCATATCTGACCATTGTATATGTATAAACTTTGTGTATACAGTGTACTGTCTAGTGCAACCTCAAGGTGATTAAATATATAATTAAACCTTAGGCTGCTTTTTTATCTTGATCCACAAATACACACATCCATGTCTAAGTTTAACTTTTCCATGCTACCTGGGCTAGTTTCTGGTCCGATATAATCCCGTTAATGGACCGCTCTTATATCTAACAAGAACCTGGTGGCAGTCCTACTTGGCTGGCAGCACTCTGTTTCAGTGGTGCTAGTGAAAAGGGGCCTCTCAGCCTGTGAGGGTTGTGAGCGAGTGTGATCCCACTGGACGGATAAAGTACCGAAGGTTCTGCAGTCGAAGACCTGCGTCTCAATAGTTGACAAGGTAACAGGAGGAGGAAGAAGCCGCAGATGCGATTGATGTTGTGGTTGTTGAGGTTTGCTGGTCCGCATGTTTGGTCAATGGAATTCCCACAGTAAAGCATGCTGATTGCGCATGTGGAGGTTCATATATGTAGTGGTCAAATTATTACACTTTTTACCTCGACTCAGTTTTTTTTTGCAAACTTGGCAGATTACGTGAGTTGGCTCATCCTTTGCAGGGTCAAAAAAGGCCCAGGTTAGGCAACCCTTGCCACCCCTGCAAGCTGCAGACCCGCAGACGCTGATAGTCAGAGGCACAGTTGTGGTTGAGGATGTATGGCTTGTCGTGGCTGCATCACTACGTGTCTGCGACAGACGTCACAATTCAACCTCTTCAGATGACCTACTCAGCTGAGTGTCTCTATGTTCAGGCCAACTGGGATCTAACACCTCCTCATCATCATCCTCTGTGTTATCACATTCCTCGCCCTTGGAGTCACACTCCTCCTCTTCTTGCCCTGACAGCACAGTGCAGTCCGCGTGAGCCTCAGATATCTGAGTCTCATCAGGATCACCTCCCCCACCAGGGGTTAACGTCTGATGATGTAATTCGGCCTGCCCCTGATCCAAGGTAAAAACATTTTGGGCATCGGTGCAGATTTCCTCCTCTTGACTCTGTGAAGCTTTTGAGTACACTTCTGATAAACATGGCATAGAGTGTGTGAACAGCTCTTCAGACACACCTGTCTGTGGTTCCGTACAGTCAGTTGAACGATTGGACAGTTTTGACACAGGGGGAAGCAAGGTGAATTTGGATGCCACCTCTATGGACTGTACTGGGTGTGATGTTGAGGTAGAGGACGAAAGGCCACTTTAAGCTGCACTTGCCATCCACTCGAGTACATGCTCTTTCTGGGCATCATCGACAAGGCGTACCGCTGTGCATCTGCCAAAGAAAGGTAGCGGTGTAGCCTGTCCGTTAACAGAAGTTGTCAGTTGTCTTTGCATAGGACGTGCCATTGGTTCACTAGTGCTTTCACAAACATTACCACCTACCCCACGTACACCTTGAACACCAAGACTAATTCCCCTTCCACCACGGCCTCGCTTTTTACCAGCCATGTTGCTCAGATAGTGTGGTAGGAGCACAGTATTAACAGCCAAATATTAGATCTTAAACTCTGCACCAGCTCTGCAAACAGCTGAATTTCAGCGGCAGTAAATTCAAAGGTGAAATATGGCCGCTGTATCGGGTTAGTCACAGAAAAAAAAATTGTTTGAGTGTGGATGAGGCGTGTATGACAAAGAAGTTATGCTGCAAACAATTTTAAAGTCATGTCCCTTATTGTATGACATTAATAACAAAATAATTTTTTGTGGCCTCTGTATCAGGCCTCTATAATACACTAGATGCTGCAAACTATTTCTAAAGTCAGGTTCCTACTGTATGACACTAGGAACAGAAGTATTTTTTGTGGCCTCTGGATCAGGCCTCTACAGCTTAATTTCAACTCAACCAAATGACAAAGTCTGATAAGTTTAACTTTTTGCAACTGAAAAGTTATATTTTTTTTAATGTGCCTTAGGTCTGCAGACAGTTTTATATCACCACAGCACTAAACGACAATGTGGGATACAGCAGGCTTTTTCATATTTAGCTAGTGAAATAATATTAATTAGAATGCTGTACTGTGCATGGAGCACTATAGAAGCAGCGCACAACACACTTGTAGGACACGTGCCCTGCCAGCTTAAGGTACTGCCACACTACACAATCCCGCTAGCGATCTCGTTAGCGTCGCATACTAATGAGATCGCTAGCGGGATTGTTTCTATATCGCTAAGTGCGGCCACATTTAGCGATATCGTTAAGGACGCTATCGCCGTTAGCGATCTCCTTAACGACTTTAGCGGTACAAAAGTACCGCTAAATCGCTAAGAAAAGGTGCTACACTTAGCGATTATACTTACCCAGCGGGAGCGCCGACGAGAAAATAGGGTCCGGAACGATTCCAGCGACGAGCGAGATCACAGCAGGAAGCTCGTCGCTGGAAGCTGCCGCACTGAACAACATCGCTAACGGGATCGCTAAATAGTGACGTTTTTTAGCGATCCCGTTAGCGATGTTGTTTAGTGTGGCATACCCTTTAGTCTGAGAACCTCAGTAATGGCCAAAAAAAATAAAAAATGCTGGAAGGTAAATTTACAGCCACACTGGACACTATCTAGCTCCACTATCTGACTGATATACAACCGCCTAACTAACTAGCTGAAATCTTGTTAACAGTGGCAGCGTCAGGAGCAGCCTCTCTGCGCTGTATTAGTGTCAAAATGGCGCTAAAACAAGATGTCCGCTATTTATATGGAGAGGGACATGTGATTTCAGCAGCCAATGACACATGCCGTTGTGTCGGGACATTGTGGGCGTTTCCTGCTCCCTGATTGGCTAGACGCAATGTGCACACATAAAGTTAGGGAAAAAAATGACTGCTGTGCTTACAAGATCTCCGCGCCTCCGAGCTCTGCAACCCCCTCCCCTCATCATACACCACCCCTCCCCTCATCACACACCGCCCCCTCCCCTCATCATACACCGCCCCCTCCCCTCATCATACACGTGACAAACGCTCATCATACACCACCATTATCGTTGCTAAAGTGCTGAAATTATTTTTGTGGCAGCGCAAATATTTTTCCGCACTTTTACTGCATGTTACCGATTATTAATAATATAATAATAATATAATAATAATTTTATTTCTATAGCGCCGACATATTCCGCAGCACTTTACATTATAGAGGGACTTGTACAGACAATAGACATTACAGCATAACAATAAACACAGATCACAGTAGATACAAGAGGAATGAGGGTCCTGCTGCTCCCAGCTACAATCTATGAGGAGAAGGGGAGACACGGAAGGTGGATGGTAACAATTGCTTTCATTGTTTGGGCCAGCCATAGTGTAAGAATCGAGTGTTCATATAATGCTGCATGAACCGGTTATCAGCCTAAGTATGTAACAGTACAGACACAGAGGACTATTAAACGCATAAAGCGGGTGAGAACATAATACGAGGAACCTGATTATGGTAAAAATTTTGAATGGGCAACAGGGATAGTTAGGTTAATGTGTTGAGGCGGTAGGCCAGTCTGAACAAATGCGTTTTTAGGGCACGCTTAAAACTGTGGGGATTGGGGATTAATCGTATTAACCTGGGTAGTGCATTCCAAAGAATTGGCGCAGCACGTGAGAAGTCTTGGAGACGGGAGTGGGAGGTTCTGATTATTGAAGATGCTAACCTCAGGTCATTAGCAGAATGGAGGGCACGGGTAGGGTGGTAGACTGAGACAAGGGAGGAGATGTAGGGTGGTGCTGAGCCATGGAGTGTTTTGTGAGTGAGGGTGATAAGTTTGTACTGGATTCTGTAGTGGATGGGTAACCAGTGTAATGACTGGCACAAGGTAGAGGTATCGGTTTTAACGGTTGGTGAGGAATATGGTCCTGGCTGCAGCATTCAAGACGGATTGGAGAGGGGAGAGTTTGGTAAGAGGGAGACCGATTAGTAGAGAGTTACAATAGTCCAGACGAGAATGAATAAGAGAAACAGGAAGAGTTTTTGCAGAGTCAAAAGTAAGAAAAGGTCGAATTCTAGAGATGTTTTTGAGGTGGAGATAACAAGAGTGAGCCAGTGATCGGATGTGGGGGGTGAATGAAAGCTCGGAATCAAGTATGACCCAAGACAGCGGGCATGTTGCTGGGGAGTAATGGTGGAACCACACACGGAGATGGCAATGTCAGGCAAGGGTAGGTTAGTAGAGGGAGGAAACACGAGGAGTTCAGTTTGTGACAGGTTCAGTTTCAGATAGAGGGAGGACATGATGTTAGAGACAGAGGTAAGAAAGTCACTGGTGTTTTCTAAAAAGGCAGGCGTGATATCAGGAGAAGTGTATAATTGGTTGTCATCAGCATAGAGATGGTACTGGAAACCAAATCTACTGATTGTCCAATAGGGGCGGTGTACAAAGAGAAGAGGAGGAGGCCTAGGACTGATCCTTGAGGAACCCCAACAGTAAGGGGAAGATGAGGAGGAGGAACCAGCAGTAGCGTAGCTACCGGGGAACAGAGGGGGCGGTGGCCCCGGGCCCCGCGCCCTGAGGGGGCCCACCCAGAGCTAAATTACTGTAACTGTATCGGCATGCACAGCGCACTGATACAGTTACATTCTGCGGCATAGCAGGGAGAATCGCTCTCCCTGCTCTGCCACCCGGCCGCTATGGGGCCCCTGAGCAGGCGGTGGGGGGCCCTGTGCCAGCAGTGGGCCCCCCGCCCGTCATCGGAGGGTCAGCTGTATCGGCATCTAGCCAATACAGCTGACCGCATAGAGAGAGAAGGAGCGAGTGCTCCTTCTCTCCCATAATCCCCCTCTCAGCGTCTGACAGCGGGCGCAAAGACGTCACTGCCCGGCGCCGGCAGTCAGACGCTGAGAGGGAGAGCAGTGAGCAGCGCAGGAGACGGGAGCGAGAGAGGTGAGTATTGGTTTGTTTGTTTTTTTGTAATGAGGGTGCATTATACTACGGAGGCTCCATATGGGGGTGCATTATACTACAGAGGCTCCATATGGGGGTGCATTATACCACAGAGGCTCCATATGAGGGTGCATTACACTACGGAGGCTCCATATGGGGGTGTATTATACTACAGAGGCTCCATATGGGGGTGCATTATACCACAGAGGCTCTATATGGGGGTGCATTACACTACGGAGGCTCCATATGGGGGTGCATTATACTACAGAGGCTCTATATGGGGGTGCATTACACTACAGAGGCTCCATATGGGGGTGTATTATACTACAGAGGCTGCCTATGGGGGTGCATTATACTACAGAGGCTCCATATGGGGGTGCATTACACTACAGAAGCTCCATATGGGGGTGCATTATAATATAGCGGCTGCCTATGGGGGTGCATTATAATACAGAGGCTGTCTATGGGGTGCATTATAATACAGAGTCTCCCTATGGGGGTGCATTATAATATAGCGGCTGCCTATGGGGGTGCATTATACAGAGGCTCCCTATGGGGGTACATTATAATACAGAGGCTCCCTATGGGGGTGCATTATAATATAGTGGTTGCCTATGGGGGTGCATTATAATACAGAGGCTGCCTATGGGGGTGCATTATAATACAGAGGCTGTCTATGGGGGTGCATTATAATACAGAGGCTCCCTATGGGGGTGCATTATAATATAGCGGCTGCCTATGGGGGTGCATTATAATACAGAGGCTGCCTATGGGGTGCATTATAATACAGAGGCTGTCTATGGGGGTGCATTATAATATAGCGGCTGCCTATGGGGGTGCATTATAATACAAAGGCTGCCTATGGGGTACATTATAATACAGAGGCTGTCTATGGGGGTGCATTATAATATAGCGACTGCCTATGGGGGTGCATTATAATACAGAGGCTGCCTATGGGGGTGCATTATAATACAGAGGCTGTCTATGGGGGTGCATTATAATATAGCGGCTGCCTATGGGGGTGCATTATAATACAGAGGCTGCCTATGGGGGGTGCATTATAATACAAATGCTGCCTATGGGGGTGCATTATACAGAGGCTCCAAATGGGGGTACATTATAATACAGAGGCTGCCTATGGGGGTGCATTTTTAATACAAAAGCTGCCTATGGGGTGCATTATAATACAAAAGCTGCCTATGAGGGTGCATTATAATACAGAGGCTGCCTATGGGGGTGCATTATAATACAAAGGCTGCCTATGGGGATGCATTATAATACAAAGGCTGCCTATGGGGGTGCATTATAATACAAAGGCTGCCTATGGGGGTGCATTAAACAGAGGCTCCCTATGGGGGTACATTATAATACAAAAGCTGCCTGTGGGGGTGCATTATAATACAAAGGGGCACATACAGCAGCAGCGGCTCAGTATTGGGGTATCAGCATGATGAGGAGTTTGCCAGGTACTTTGATACTTGTACTTCGATTAAATGTACAGTACAGACCAAAAGTTTGGACACACCTTCTCATTCAAAGATTTTTCTGTATTTTCATGACTATGAACATTGTACATTCACACTGAAGGCATCAAAGCTATGAATTATCACATGTGGAATTATACATTACACTTTACAAAAAAGTGTGAAACAACTGAAAATATGTCTTATATTCTAGGTTCTTCACAGTAGCCACCTTTTGCTTTGATTACTGCTTTGCACGCAGAAAAGGTGAACGGATGGACTCTACATGCCTGGTTCCCACCGTGAAGCATGGAGGAGGTGGTGTGATGGTGTGGGGGTGCTTTGCTGGTGACACTGTTGGGGATTATTCAATATTGAAGCGGTGAGCGGTCCAGCTCACCCCAAATCATCTGGATTGGGTTCAGGTCTGGTGACTGTGGAGGCCAGGTCATCTGGCGCAGCACCCCATCACTCTCCTTCTTGGTCAAATAGCCTTTACACAGTCTGGAGGTGTTTGGGGTCATTGTCCTGTTGAAAAATAAATGATGGTCCAACTAAACGCAAACCGGATGGAATAGCATACTGCTGCAAGATGCTGTGGTAGCCATGCTGGTTCACTATGCCTTCAATTCTGAATAAATCCCCAACAGTGTCACCAGTAGAGTTGAGCGATACTTTCCGATATCCTAAAGTATCGGAATCGGAATGGTATCGCCGATATCACTAAAATATCGGCGATACCCGATACCGATACCGGAAGTCCCATGTAAGTCTATGGGAACAAAATATCGCAACTAAAAAAACCCCATTATTTCCTTGTAAACACTAAATATACACACATAGAATACATATATATATATATACATGTCATTGTGACATATATATATACATATATGTATAGTTTATACACTTCTACATAGTAAAATATCCTCTCATTCAATTGCCGGGTAAAGCCGGCTTCAGTGAAAAGACAGAAGCACCCGACATGAAACGACACTTGGTGTACATAGGGTTAACCATGTCTTTTCATGTCGTTTGCTATCTGATTTGCACAAACAATTAAATCAGACTATGTGTGCAAAATTTCACACCTGTAGGGGTTAATTAAAGGTGTAAATTCGTTGTAAAAAAAACGGACTTTTTTTGCTACGAATTTACACCTTTAATTAACCCCTACAGGTGTGAAATTTTGCACACATAGTCTGATTTAATTGTTTGTGCAAATTAGGCTGGAGTCACACACAACCACAAAAAATCGGTCCGTTTTAGACGGTCGACAATCGGATCAAAATAAAAACATCACACATCCTTCTGGCATCCGATTTTCCTTCAAAGATGCGATTTAATCGCATGTGTGTGTACCTTGTAACATCCGATTTTCATCCGACTTGCGAGATTTTCTCGCAGGCTTGCAAAACTGACATATAATGGATCCAAAAGAATAGTATTTAAATGCCAAAAGAAAGAATAGATATATACACATATATATATATATATATATATATATATATATGTCATTGTGACATATATATATATACATATATTTATAGTTCTTACACTTCTACATACTGTAATAGCCGCTAATTCAATTGCCGGCTTCAGTGAAATCACAGAAGCCGACATGAAATGATACATTGTTTCCACACATTTAACCATGTAATTTCATGTATTTTTATATATGTTTGAAACATACAATTACATGAGTATATGTGTGCTAAATTTCAGACATGTAGGGGTTAATTAAAGGTGTAAATTCGTTAAAAAAAAATGCGTGGGCTCCCGCTGTATTTTCTCCACCAGACAGACAAAGCAAGCGAGTGGGGGCAGATAATAATAGCCTAGGGAGGGTACATTTTTTTTGTGCCCCCCCCTGGCTACTAACATCTGCCCCCAGACACCCCAGAAAGGGCAAATCTATAATTAGATTCGCCCTTTCTGGCACTTTGCCCGTCTATTCCCATTGCCCTGTAGCGGTGGCGAATGGGTTAATAAGGGGTTAAAATGACCTTGCAATTGAAAGGTCACTTTAAGCCAGGTTAATAATTGATAGCTGTCAATTAGGCAACTATCAATTATTAATCCTATTGTATGAAAGAAAAATCAAACACACACACTTTAATAAAAAATAAGTTTAATGAAATAATCACACAGTTTTTGACCATATTTTATTTTCCTGCTAAAACCATTTCCTGTAATAAAAATAAAATAAAAAAGCAAAATTATACTTACCAATCCGATGTACAGTCAGGTCCCACGGTGTAATCCATCAGAAAGGGTTAACAGGTTACAGGTCGCAGAGAGCTAATAATGCTGTCTCAGACCTGTATTCCCCTGAATTAATAACTTCCTCTCCCAGGAAAGTAGAGGAATAGATTCATGAATGGAGCTTAATTGATTTATTGCCAATTTAACTTTAGTGACCTGACCTAAAGGGAAAGTGGACACAATCAATTAAGCTTCATTCATGAAACACATCCTCTCCTGTCGCCAGGAGAGGAACTTATTCATTCAGGAGCTTTGAGCTGAGCATGCAGGATTACTTGCACTGCTTGGCTCAAAGCTAGTTAACCCTTTGTGAAGGATTACAGCGTGGGACGTGACAGATCGGCGGAATAGGTAAGAATAATGTTGTTTTATTTCTTTTTCTTTATTTTAGGAGATCAATGGCTTCGCACGAATTAAGTGTAAAATAAAATATGGTCAAAAAAATGTGTTTTTATTTCATTAAAATTATTTATTCTTAAAGTGTGTGTGTTTTTTTATTTACTTCAATAGGATTAATAATTGATAGTTGTCTAATTGACAGCTATCAATCATTAACCTGCCTTAAGGTCACCTTTCAATTGCAAGGTGACAGTAAGGTGAGATTAACCCATTCGCCACCGCTACAGGGCAATGGGAATAGACGGGCAAAGTGCCAGAAAGGGCGAATCTAATTATAGATTTGCCCTTTCTGGGGTGTCTGGGGGCAGATGTTAGTAGCCAGGGGGGGCACAAAAAAATGCACCCTCCCTGGGCTATTATTATCTGCCCCCACTCGCTTTGCTTTGTCTGTCTGGTGGAGAAAATACAGCGGGAGCCCACGCATTTTTTTTCAACGAAATTACACCTTTAATTAACCCCTACATGTCTGAAATTTTGCACAAATACACTCATGTAATTGTATGTTTCAAACATATATAAAAATACATGAAATTACATGGTTAAATGTGTGGAAACAATGTATCATTTCATGTCGGCTTCTGTGATTTCACAAAACCCGGCAATTGAATTAGCGGCTATTACAGTATGTAGAAGTCTAGGAACTATAAATATATGTATATATACATGTCACAATGACATGTATATATATATATATATATGTGTTCTATGTGTATATATCTATTCTTTCTAGTCTTTATTAAAGCTGTCAGTGTGATTTTACAGTATAGGCGGGGATGAATTGCCGGCTTTTCTAAAGGACACCCATGCGATTTCATCGCAAGTCACACAGTGTGGTCCGTTTGTAATCAGATTTTTCATCGCTCCCATAGACTTGCATTGGCGATTGTCGACCGACAATCGGTGACAATCGCAGCATGCTGCGATTGTACACGGACGTTTAAAACGGACCACAAAAAATCTGATACTGGGAGCTGCTCCATAGATTAACATAGGTCCGACTGCAATGCGATATTTCATGGCATTGCAGTCGTCCGATTTTGTCGCCAGTGTGACTCCGGCCTTAGATAGCAAAGGACATGAAAAGACATGGTTAACCCTATGTACACCAAGTGTCATTTCATGTCACCCGACATGAAATGACACTTGGTGTACATAGGGTTAACCATGTCTTTTCATGTCCTTTGCTATCTAATTTGCACAAACAATTAAATCAGACTATGTGTGCAAAATTTCACACCTGTAGGGGTTAATTAAAGGTGTAAATTCGTTGTAAAAAAAACGGACTTTTTTGCTACGAATTTACACCTTTAATTAACCCCTACAGGTGTGAAATTTTGCACACATAGTCTGATTTAATTGTTTGTGCAAATTAGATAGCAAAGGACATGAAAAGACATGGTTAACCCTATGTACACCAAGTGTCATTTCATGTCGGGTTCTGCATTTTCACAAAAGCCGGCAATTGAATTAGCGGCTATTATACTATGTAGAAGTGTATGAACTACAAATATAAATATATATATATATGTGTCACAAATTCAATGACATGTATATATATATATGAGGTGTAAAATTGCTGAAAAAAAATGCGTGGGCTCCCGCCCTATTTTCGCAACCAGACAGACAAAGCCAGTGAGTGGGGGCAGATAATAATAGCCCAGAGAGGGACCATTATTTTTGCCCCCCCTGGCTACTAACATCTGCCCCCAGACACCCCAGGAAAGACAAATCTATAATTAGATTCGCCCTTTCTGGCACTTTGCCCGTCTATTCCCATTGCCCTGTAGCGGTGGCGAATGGGTTAATATGGGGTTAAAGCCACCTTGCTATTGAAAGGTGACCTTAAGCCAGGTTAATAATTGAGAGCTGTCAATTAGACAACTATCAATTATTAATCCTATTGCATGAAATAAAAATAAAACACACACACTTTAATTAAAAATCATTTTAATGAAATAAAGACACATGTTTTTGACCATCTTTTATTTTACTGCAAAAACCATTTCCTGTAATAAAAATAAAATAAAAAAGCAAAATTATTCTTACCTATCCCATGCACAGTCAGGTCCCACGGTGTAATCCTTCAGAAAGGGTTAATGTTTACTGCAGGGACCGCAGCTAATGCTGCAGCCTCACAGTAAACCCCCAAATGAATGAGTTCCTCTCCTGCCTGACAGGAGAGTAAAGGCTGGGTGTCACATAACGATACACCAGCGATCCCGACAACGATATGCACTTGTCAGGATCGCTGGTGTATCGCTACATGATCGCTGCTGAGCTGCCAAACAGGCAGCGATCTGGGACAGCGACACTGCGGGTAACATCGCTTAAGGGCCCGTCTCACATAGCGATATCGCTACCGAGATCGCTGCTGAGTCACTAGTTTTGTGACGCAGCAGCGAGCTCACCAGCGATATCGCTGTGTGTGACATTCAGCGACGATCAGCCCCCCTGCCGGGTATCGCTGATCGTCGCAGAAATGTCAGGACCTTTTTTTGATCGCTGGTTTCCCTCTGACAGGCACGCATCGCTGCGTGTGACAGGCGGGAGACCAGCGATCCGCTGGTAACCAAGGTACACAGCGGGTTTCCAGGCACCGCGCAGCGCTTGGAAACCCGCTGTGTACCTTGGATACCAGCTCCCTGCATCAGGGCGCTGGTATCCAAGGTACACAGCGGGTTTCTAGGCACAGCCCCGCGCCTGGAAACCCGCTGTGTACCTTGGTTACCAGCGGATCGCTGGTCTCCCGCCTGTCACACGCAGCGATGTGTGCCTGTCAGCGGGAAACCAGCGATCAAAGGTCCTGACATTTCAGCGACGATCAGCGATACCCGGCAGGGGGGCTGATCGTCGCTGAATGTCACACACAGCGATATCGCTGGTGAGCTCGCTGCTGCGTCACAAAACTAGTGACTCAGCAGCGATCTCGGTAGCGATATCGCTATGTGAGACGGGCCCTTAAGTGGAAAGCTTAATTGATTGCTTTCCACTTTCACTTCAGGTCAGCCAGGGACACAATCAGTGACGTCAGAGGGAACTGATTAACAAAAATAGGGGTTCCCTTCGAAAAAAAAATGGCGTGGGGTCCCCCCTATTTTTGTTAACCAGCCAGATGAAGCAGACCGCTGAGGCCTGGATTTTCAGGCTGTTAAGGAGCCAAGATCCATGGACCTTGCCAGCCTGATAATACCAGGCCACAGCAGTCTGTATATCTTGGCTGATTAACAAAAATAGGGGATCCCCTCGAAAAAAATTGGCGTGGGGTCCCCCCTATTTTTGTTAACCAGCCAGATGAAGAAAACCGCTGAGGCCTGGATTTTCAGGCTGTTAAGGAGCCAAGATCCATGGACCTTGCCAGCCTGATAATACCAGGCCACAGCAGTCTGTATATCTTGGCTGATTAACAAAAATAGGGGATCCCCTCGAAAAAAATTGGCGTGGGGTCCCCCCTATTTTTGTTAACCAGCCAGATGAAGAAAACCGCTGAGGCCTGGATTTTCAGGCTGTTAAGGAGTCAAGATCCATGGACCTTGCCAGCCTGATAATACCAGGCCACAGCAGTCTGCATATCTTGGCTGATTAACAAAAATAGGGGATCCCCTCGAAAAAAATTGGCGAGGGGTCCCCCCTATTTTTGTTAACCAGCCAGATGAAGAAAACCGCTGAGGCCTGGATTTTCAGGCTGTTAAGGAGCCAAGATCCATGGACCTTGCCAGCCTGATAATACCAGGCCACAGCAGTCTGTATATCTTGGCTGATTAACAAAAATAGGGGATCCCCTTGAAAAAAATTGGCGTGGGGTCCCCCCTATTTTTGTTAACCAGCCAGATGAAGAAAACCGCTGAGGCCTGGATTTTCAGGCTGTTAAGGAGTCAAGATCCATGGACCTTGCCAGCCTGATAATACCAGGCCACAGCAGTCTGCATATCTTGGCTGATTAACAAAAATAGGGGATCCCCTCGAAAAAAATTGGCGTGGGGTCCCCCCTATTTTTGTTAACCAGCCAGATGAAGCAGACCGCTGAGGCCTGGATTTTCAGGCTGTTAAGGAGCCAAGATCCATGGACCTTGCCAGCCTGATAATACCAGGCCACAGCAGTCTGCATATCTTGGCTGATTAACAAAAATAGGGGATCCCCTTGAAAAAAATTGGCGTGGGGTCCCCCCTATTTTTGTTAACCAGCCAGATGAAGCAGACCGCTGAGGCCTGGTTTTTCAGGCTGGTAAGGATCCAATATCCATGGACCTTGCAAGCCTGATAATACCAGGCTACAGCAGCCCCACATTTGGCGCATCAAAAGATGTGCCAATTGTGGCACTTTACCCGGCTCTTCCCACTTGCCCTGTAGCGGTGGCAAGTGGGGTAATAAGGGGTTAATGTCACCGTTGATTGCACGGTGACAATAAGCCCGGTTAATAATGGAGAGGCGTCAATAAGACACCGATCCATTATTAATCCGAAAGTTATTAAATGTATAAAAAAAAGACACAGCAAGAAAAAAGTCTTTTAATGAAATAAAAGAGACAACACAGTTTTCATTTCTTTTATTACTCTCTCATTCCTGCGACGCCATCGATCTCCTGTAAAAAAAGAAAAAAAACAAACCAACAGTATACCACCTGTCCGACGCAGTCCATAGTAACGATAGTCCCACGACGATCCAGCTCTGCTACATCGCAATGACAGGCAGAGCCTGTCATTGCAACGCAGCACAGCTGATTACCTGCTTCCCCGGCGGTGACGTCATCGGACTGACTGCTTTACGGCCGGGATTACCCAGCAGTCACTGCAGTTATCGCGAGAAACTGCATGTGACCGCCGGGGAAAGAAGATGGCGGCCATGAAGCAGTGCAGGACGTGACCGCCGGAGATCTTCTGCCAGGTAAGTGCCGCTGACTCCTGACAGACCCGACCGACGGACACTGACAGTGACAGTGACAAATCCGATTCCGGTATCCGATAAGACGAAAATATCGGAACTCGGAATCGGAATTCCGATACAGCTAATATCGGCCGATACCCGATATTTGCAGTATCGGAATGCTCAACCCTAGTCACCAGCAAAGCCCCCCCACACCATCACACCACCTCCTCCATGCTTCACGGTGGGAACCAGCCATGTAGAGTCCATCCGTTCACCTTTTCTGCGTGCAAAGCAGTAATCAAAGCAAAAGGTGAAGAACCTAGAATATAAGACATATTTTCAGTTGTTTCACACTTTTTTGTAAAGTGTAATGTATAATTCCACATGTGATAATTCATAGTTTTGATGCCTTCAGTGTGAATGTACAATGTTCATAGTCATGAAAATACAGAAAAATCATTGAATGAGAAGGTGTGTCCAAACTTTTGGTCTGTACTGTACATAAATGCTTCCCCAGGCTATGTCTGAATATATAGGAGGCTCGCTCTAAGATCTCTCACTATTTTACCTTGTTAGCAATCAATCAAACTAAGGTAAGACAGCAGGACACAATAAATGTAGTGAACAGATAAACAAGTGTATATGCCTACATGGATCATAAACCTCTTTGAAAAAAGTTACATGACCTCACGGGACAAGCAAGTAAGATGAATAAGCTGACTACCATTACATATGCTTGCTGACATAGAACAGAGTGATTGAAGGCATGCAGGATTAATGCAGGAAATGAATGGGATTTTTACCGATTTTTTATCGGATCATGAATCTGAATGTGCCATATTCATGCCGAAATTATGTTTGGCGATCATTTTCCAAACAAATTTGCTCATCACTAGTTATTATCCTGAGCAGGCTGATCCCCCAGATGCAGAGACTATACCATTTTGGTTTGTTTTCTAGTTTTGCTCAAAGGGCTTTGTTTATTTCTTCTTTGTGTTGGTTTATGCCACATGTATAATAAACCAACAGAATATTTAAAGAGACAATGCACCTGTGTGTACCTCAGTGTGCAGCCGAGTGGGCCGATCTACCACAACAGATATATGGCATTCACCACTCGATGACCACTTATTAGTGGGATCTTCACTGATTTCCAGGGTTTGTAGTATCCACATTTTTGAGATCAGACCCTTCATGATTGACCTCATGATTGTGATTGACCCTGATAGGGACACTGTGTAATGCTTCATTCCCTCTCTGGGAGCTGCAGGGAACACTGACTGTGTTATAGATTACAGCGGATTACTGCAGCTCCCAGTAAGAGGGACTTATAATAGTCCAATTATTGGCAGTGGACCCTTCTAACGAGAAAGGATATCTGTATGGGTGACCACCCTTAAAGGGTGGACATCAGTGGTTCCTCTTCATCCCAAGTCAATTATGTGGAGGTTCTTCATACTGGTTCGTCATCATATTAATTGTCCCCCTGATTATTGATACACTTTAAGTCTAAACAACTTTTCAGCTCCCATAACTTTGGCCGTAGCTCAAGCGAAGACCAAATCTTGGTGCATTTGTGGTATTTTGGCACTGTGTCCAACTGATAGTGGAGGTAAAGCTTCTCTACTGAATCGCCTATTAAAAGGCTCATTTATGGAAGTATCTTCAGAAGTGATGGGGAGAGATGAGCGATCTTGTTTGGAAAATGTTCTCCAATCTCAAACTCAGCATGAACGATGCATAATCGGATTTGTGTTCGATTTCCCGAGCATTTTTCCTCAAAATCGGCAAAATTCAGTCACAGATCGGTAAATGATCACATTTCCACTAATGCCTTGTTTCGCCTTTGTCTAGGACAGTGGTGTTGTATGATGATTGGGGCAGGGGCGTGTTTTATGAGGTGAAGGGGTTCGTCTAGGTCAGAGGAGAGGCGGAGTGTCATTTTTTTTTCAGTCTTTCTTTATTTTCGCTCTGTAATAACTTAATGTGTGTACATTCCGTCAGAAAGGTCCTCGGAGTTCACAGCCAATTAACTCAGTTACAAAAAGTTACAACTTTACTCATTGTGCTTGCGCTGATGTTAGTGAGTTGAACTGAGTTCATTGGTTGTGAACTCCCAGGACCTTTCTGACGGAAACGTCAGAACTTTCTCACGCTCGCGGTGATGTCAGTCTGGTCATAGGAGTTCACCACCAGACACTGGCAGCGGTAGCAGACGCTGCTCAGTGTCTCTGCCGGATGTCAGGCTGAATAGTCGCATCATGCAACCATGCAGCCTGCCATCTAGATGTAGCAGAGCTAGACCTGTCATGGGACAAATGGATTATCATCTTCTCTGCGGAATGGTGAGGAATATTGATGTTTATTATTTTAATTATGCTACAGGAGACATTGGCAATGATGTAAGTATGGGTTTAATTTAGATTCACTATAGGAGTCTGTGTCATTCTTTCAATTAAAGGACTTTATTCTGGCTGTGTCTTTATTTACCATACAACTATAGGATTAGTAATGGATAGGTGTCATACAGATGCTTCTGCATTATAAAGCCATTGGCTTGATGTCACCTGATAATACAAAGGTGACATCAACCCCACTTGCCACCGCTACAGGGCAAGTGGAAAGAGCTGGGTAAAGCACCAGAATTGGCACATCTCATAGATGCACCTTTTCTGGGGTAGCTACGGGCTGCTATTTTTAGGCTGGGGGGGCAATATCCATGGTCCCTTATCAGTCTCAGAATACCAGCCCCCAGCTGTCTGCTTTAGCAAGGCTAAAGCAAGACTATGCCATTTTTTTAAAGTATTTATTTAAATAATTTTAAAAATCTGGCGTGGGGATCCCTCTATTCTTCATAACCAGCCTTGCTAATGCTGACAGCTGAGGGTTGCAGCCCCAGCTATCAGTTTTACCTGGCTGATATCAAAACTACAGGGGAATCCCACGTCATTTTTTTATATTTATCTAGTTACAGTGCAGGCGACGGCTGATGAATACTCCCATCAGCCTCCGCCTGCTCTCACTGTTAACAGTTGAATACAACTCTGAACATTGTCTCCTGTTAGTGCTGATCGCAGCGCAAGCAGAGGACAGTGATGTGAGCGGTCTTCACTTCAGCTCTCGGTGCCAAAGAACAGCGCGAACAGCAGCGCTGATTACCAGGTGCCGGTACGTGTCACACTGATGTCATCTGTGTGTCATCCCATGTGCGGGACGTTTTGTGCCCGTGCTGCTAACGGAAACACTGATGTCTGAATAGTGGAAACTCGAAGATTTACTGAATTTTGGCCCACTTTTTCCGATTTTTAGGAAAAATGCTCGGGAATCCGAACACGAATCCGAATGTACAACATTCGTGCTGAATTTGAGATTGGCGAACGTTTTCTGAACAAGTTTGCTCATCCCTCATCACCAGATACTGATGATGGAGGCTACAGGTGGTCACAAGATACTGATGACGGAGTTGATGGGCGGTCACCAGATACTGATTATGGAGGCGACGGGCGGTCACCAGATACCGATGATGGAGGCGACGGGTGGTCACAAGATACTGATGATGGAGGTGACGGGTGGTCACCGGGTACTGATGACGGAGTTGATGGGCGGTCACCAGATACTGATGATGGAGGTGACGGTGGTCACCGGGTACTGATGATGGAGTTGATGGACGGTCACCAGATACTGATGATGGAGGCGATGGGTGGTCACAAGATACTGATGATGGAGGCGACGGGTGGTCACAAGATTCTGATGACGGAGTTGATGGGCGGTCACCAGATACTGATGATGGAGGAGATGGGCGGTCACCAGATACTGATGATGGAGATGCTGGGCGGTCACCAGATACTGATGATGGAGGTGACGGGCGGTCACCAGATACTGATGATGGAGGTGACGAGCGGTCACCAGATACTGATGATGGAGGTGACAGGCGGTCACCAGATACTGATGATGGAGGCGACGGGCGGTCACCAGATACTGATGATAGAGGCGACGGACAGTCACCAGATACTGATGATGGAGGAGATGGCCAGTCACCAGACACTGATGGGATTTACATTTCTCTTTTCTTCAGTCACTTTGTATTCTGTTAATTGATAAAAATAAACTTTAACCCTTTGTAAAGGACTGGCCGAGGGGTGGACTCTTCAGCACTAGCCGTATTCTTTACGCTGGCAGCTGCTTCGTCCCTGGGGTAATTCTCACCCGTTTCAGAGTATAAAGAATAATTCAAGTCAGAGCCCAGAATAATGTCAAACAGTTCAGCTTTATTTTCCTCCGGACACAGCACATCCAAGACACCATTAGCACGTCTGACAAGATACCAGCAATACATCTTCACAACTCCGCTTCTCTTCTTCTGCTACACCAGAATGGACCACAAAGTAACTGCGGGATAAGGAGCCCGGTGAAAACGGCACTTCGATCTCTTTCCCTGGAAACACTTCAATCCAGTCACAGAAATACAGATCTACTAGGTCGTCCACCCCTTCTGGCTATCCTGCCTGTGTACTCGCTGGTGGCCCACTCGATTCTGCTCCAGCACGCACATTACTGTTGAGCGTTCCCACAGTGGCTCTACCACTGGCACTACTACTTCATCAGCCCACCAACTCTTGCTGACGGTCCCACGGTGATTCCTTCACCGGCTACCCAACTGCTGGTACTTTATTCACTTCTCTCTTTCTGTCCGTTACACCGCTCAGGACCAGGGACATCCGAGCAGCAACAGGGTCCACCCCCGACTGACTGTATCTGGGAAGTCCCTCACACGAGTTCCTGACCGACACTTCATCAATTTAACCCCTGGGTGTCCTGACAAGTCTCCACTACACTGAATGTGCTCAATGCCCCAACCTAGAGTTCCACCACTGACCTACACTGAAAATCTAACAACTCTCTAACTTGGTCCACTAATATGCCCCATCTAGTGGTCCCTTTGCAGAACTACATTTACCCCATCCATATACATTACACTACAAGTGCCCTCCTCTAATGTCCCCAAAGGATGCACTATCTTACCTAAGTCTATCTAAAATACCATGCAAAGAACACAGGAATATGACACTGTACAGTACATAGCAGATATATGTACAAATACATACATATAGCAGCAAAAGACATTTAAAGGGTTAAATCTTGACCCTCCTTACACCTTCAATGCCTGAAGCTTCTGGCTCTGCAGCAGTTCTTCGACACCTGCCTAATATTTGTGCACAGCGCAGTGTTTCCAGCCCGATTCCCACTATATCTACAGATGAGGCCATCGCAGTATCGCCACAGTGTTCTGATTGTTGCACATGGTGCAGATATTCTTTCGGTTCTCACCTCGGAGTAATAAAATAAATGCACAAATGAGGTAAATGAAGAGTTAACACCGTCACACATTCTGGGAAGTAATAGTAATAATTGCCTCGTGCAGTTTTTCTGCCAAATTAGTGTCATTTGTGAGTGGAGGGCGAGAGTCGGGCGTGCAGCAATCAGCCGCGGTTTATTTCCCTGTCATTCTGACCTGTGGGAACATTTTCTGCAGTTTTACCGGATATTTTATCAGCTGTTACACTGAGAAGAAATCCTGGTAATTTATGTCACGCGCTGACGCCAACGGCACTAATTGCAGAATTATTCACACCTGACAATTTAATCTGGAGTTTTATTTTTATTACTAAAAGTTATTTCCTTTAAAATAAGTTTCAGTTCCTGTTCGGAAAATGCAACAAAAGGGAGGAGGTGAGCTGTGATATCAATTCTTGTGAGTGGTGGATCCTGTGTTATAAGTCACTGAACAGGAGGAGGAGGTGAGCTGTGACATCTCATATTGTGAATCGTGGATCCTGTGTTATCTACTGTATATAGAGGTGTTATCAGTCATTGTACAGGAGGAGGAGGTGAGCTGTGACATCACTATTGTGAGTGGTGGATCCTGTGTTATCTCCTGTATATAGAGGTGTTATCAGTCATTGTACGGAGGAGGTGGAGGTGAGCTGTGACATCACCTATTGTGAATGGTGGATCCTGTGTTATCTACTGTATATAGAGGTGTTATAAGTCATTGTACAGGAGGAGGAGGTGAGCTGTGACATCCTATTGTGAATGTTGGATCCTGTGTTATCTACTGTATATAGAGGTGTTATCAGTCATTGTACAGGAGGAGGAGGTGAGCTGTGACATCCATATTGTGAATGTTGGATCCTGTGTTATCTACTGTATATAGAGGTGTTATCAGTCATTGTACAGAGGAGGAGGTGAGCTGTGAATCATCTATTGTGAATGGTGGATCCTGTGTTATCTACTGTATATAGAGGTGTTATCAGTCATTGTACGAGGAGGAGGAGGTGAGCTGTGACATCACTATTGTGAATCGTGGATCCTGTGTTATCTACTGTATATAGAGGTGTTTCAGTCATTGTACAGGAGGAGGAGGTGAGCTGTGACATCAACTATTGTGAATGGTGGATCCTGTGTTATCTACTGTATATAGAGGTGTTATCAGTCATTGTACAGGAGGAGGAGGAGGTGAGCTGTGAATCACCTTTGTGAATGGTGGATCCTGTGTTATCGCTGTATATAGAGGTGTTATCAGTCATTGTACGGAGGAGGAGGAGGTGAGCTGTGACTATCACCTATTGTGAATGGTGGATCCTGTGTTATCTACTGTATATAGAGGTGTTATCAGTCATTGTACAGGGAGGAGGAGGTGAGCTGTGACATCACCATATTGTGAATGTGGATCCTGTGTTATCTACTGTATATAGAGGTGTTATCAGTCATTGTACAGGAGGAGGAGGTGAGCTGGAATCACCTATTGTGAATGGTGGATCCTGTGTTATCCCTGTATATAGAGGTGTTATCAGTCATTGTACAGGAGGAGGAGAGGTGAGCTGTGACATCACCTTTGTGAATGGTGGATCCTGTGTTATCTCTGTATATAGAGGTGTTATCAGTCATTGTACAGGAGGAGGAGGAGGTGAGCTGCGAATCACCTATTGTGAATGTGGATCCGTGTAATCTACTGTATTAGAGGTGTTATCAGTCATTGTACAGGAGGAGGAGGTGAGCTGTGACATCACCTATTGTGAATGGTGGATCCTGTGTTATCTCTGTATATAGAGGTGTTATCAGTCATTGTACAGTAGGAGGAGGTGAGCTGTGACATCACCTATTGTGAATGTGGATCCTGTGTTATCTACTGTATATAGAGGTGTTATCAGTCATTGTACAGGAGGAGGAGGGTGAGCTGTGACATCACCTATTGTGAATGGTGGATCCTGTGTTATCTACTGTATATAGAGGTGTTATCAGTCATTGTACAGGAGGAGGAGGTGAGCTGTGACATCACCTATTGTGTATGGTGGATCCTGTGTTATCTACTGTATATAGAGGTGTTATCAGTCATTGTACTGAGGAGGAGGAGGTGAGCTGTACATCACCTATTGTGAATGGTGGATCCTGTGTTATCTACTGTATATAGAGGTGTTGTCAGTCATTGTACAGAGGAGGAGGTGAGCTGTGACATCACATATTGTGAATGGTGGATCCTAGTGTTATCGTACTGTATATAGAGGTGTTATCAGTCATTGTACAGGAGGAGGAGGAGAGCTGTGACATCACCTATTGTGAATGGTGGATCCTGTGTTATCGACTGTATATAGAGGTGTTATCAGTCATTGTACAGGAGGAGGAGGTGAGCTGTGAATCACCTATTGTGAATGGTGGATCCTGTGTTATCTACTGTATATAGAGGTGTTATCAGTCATTGTACAGGAGGAGGAGGTGAGCTGTGACATCACCTATTGTGAATGGTGGATCCTGTGTTATCTACTGTATATAGAGGTGTTATCAGTCATTGTACAGGAGAGGAGGAGGTGAGCTGTGATATCACCTATTGTGAATGGTGGATCCTGTGTTATCTACTGTATATAGAGGTGTTATCAGTCATTGTACAGGAGGAGGGAGGTGAGCTGTGACATCACCTATTGTGAATGGTGGATCCTGTGTTATCTACTGTATATAGAGGTGTTATCAGTCATTGTACAGGAGGAGGAGGAGGTGAGCTGTGATATCACCTATTGTGAATGGTGGATCCTGTGTTATCTACTGTATATAGAGGTGTTATCAGTCATTGTACAGGAGGAGGAGGTGAGCTGTGACATCACCTATTGTGAAGGTGGATCCTGTGTTATCTACTGTATATAGAGGTGTTATCAGTCATTGTACAGGAGAGGAGAGGTGAGCTGTGACATCACCTATTGTGAATGGTGGATCCTGTGTTATCTACTGTATATAGAGGTGTTATCAGTCATTGTACAGGAGGAGGAGGAGGTGAGCTGTGACATCACCTATTGTGAATGGTGGATCCTGTGTTATCTACTGTATATAGAGTGTTATCAGTCATTGTACAGGAGGAGGAGAGTGAGCTGTGAATCACCTATTGTGAATGGTGGATCCTGTGTTATCTACTGTATATAGAGGTGTTATCAGTCATTGTACAGAGAGGAGGAGGTGAGCTGTGACATCACCTATTGTGAATGGTGGATCCTGTGTTATCTACTGTATATAGAGGTGTTATCAGTCATTGTACAGAGGAGGAGGTGAGCTGTGACATCACCTATTGTGAATGGTGGATCCTGTGTTATCTACTGTATATAGAGGTGTTATCAGTCATTGTACAGGAGAGGAGGAGGTGAGCTGTGACATCACCTATTGTGAATGGTGGATCCTGTGTTATCTACTGTATATAGAGGTGTTATCAGTCATTGTACAGAGAGGAGAGGTGAGCTGTGATATCACCTATTGTGAATGGTGGATCCTGTGTTATCTACTGTATATAGAGGTGTTATCAGTCATTGTACAGGAGGAGGAGGTGAGCTGTGACATCACCTATTGTGAATGGTGGATCCTGTGTTATCTACTGTATATAGAGGTGTTATCAGTCATTGTACAGGAGGAGGAGGTGAGCTGTGACATCACCTATTGTGAATGGTGGATCCTGTGTTATCTACTGTATATAGAGGTGTTATCAGTCATTGTACAGGAGAGGAGGAGGTGAGCTGTGACATCACCTATTGTGAATGGTGGATCCTGTGTTATCTACTGTATATAGAGGTGTTATCAGTCATTGTACAGGAGGAGGAGAGGTGAGCTGTGACATCACCTATTGTGAATGGGTGGATCCTGTGTTATCTACTGATATAGAGGTGTTATCAGTCATTGTACAGGACGAGGAGGAGTGAGCTGTGACATCACCTATGTGAATTGGACCTGTGAGCTGTATATAGAGTGTTATCAGCTTGTCATAATGATGGTGACGGTAGCTGCTGAATCAGCCTATTGTGAGGTGGATCCTGTCTGTATCTATCTGTGGATGAGGTGTTATATCTCTGTACATGGAGGAGACTAGCTGTGAATGACCTGATTCTGAGGTGAGTCCTGTTTATCTAGCTTTTAGCGAGCTGCTCTTAATGCTGCGGGTCTGGAGGTGAGCCTGCTCTCCTAATTGGCTGGTGACCTGTTATCTCTGAGCAGGAGCTCTCTCATTAATCTGGGGCTGGAGGCGTGAGCTGCTCTCCTAATGCTGCGGGCTTGGAGCGGAGCTATCTCATATAGATGCTAGCGGGCTCTGACAGAGCGAGTAGCTGTGCATCCTATGAATGTGGCCCGGCTCTGTTATAGAGGTCGGACAGTCCTAATGGCGGGCTTGGAGGTGAGCTGTGATCTACTAATTGTGCTGGTGGATCCTGTGTTATGCTCGGCTCTGATAGAGCCTGCTCATCAATTGCTAGCGGGCTCGGAGGGAGCCTGCTCTAATGCGCGCTTGGAGGGATCCTGTCTCTCTAATGTCTGTAGGTTGGAGGGAGTGCTCATCACTATGTGGGCTTGGGGACCTGTCTACTGTAATAGAGTGCTCTACAGTCATTTAAGCTGCGGGTCTGAGCTGAGCCTGCTCTCTATGCTGACGGGTTGGACCTGTTTACTGCTGTAGAGGGATCCTGCTCTCAAGTGGGGTGAGCTGGACTCACCTATTGTGGAGGGATGCCTGCTTCTAATCCTGGCCGGGTCGGTGAGCTGGACTGCTCACTAATGTGAATGGGGTCTGCCTGAGTGCTCTCTAATGCTGCGGTTGGATCAGCATGCTCTAATGCGAGGAGGAGGTGAGCTGCATCACCTATTGTGGGGGATCTGTGTTATCCTACTGTTATAGAGTGTTACACTTGTACAGGAGGGAGGTGAGCTGTACTCTATATGTGAGGTGAGGAGTGAGCTGACTCACTGTGCAGGGGTTGGGAGCTGGCATCACTCTTGAATGTGTCTGTGTACTCACTGTATAGAGGTTGTTAAAGCCTTTCTGAATGTGCGGAAACTATGGAAGGTGATGCCTGTATCTCTTATATGGTGTGTTAGTCGATCTGCTCTCTAATGTGGGGCTCTGGAGCTGGAGCCTGCTCCTATGTGGGGCTCTGGTATCGGAGCCTGCTCTCTAATGCATGTGGCTCGGAGCGGAGCCTGCTTCACTAATGTGCGGGCTCTGGAGCCTGTAGTCTCTTAGTCTCTAATGCTGCGGGCTTGGAGTGAGCTGCTCTCTAATGCTGCGGGCTCTGGAGTCGACTGTCTTATGCTGCGGGCTCTGGGGACTGCTCTCTAATGCTGCAGGGCTTGGAGAGTGAGCTGCTCTCTAATGAATGCGTGGTCTGGACGTATGAGGTGTACAGCTCTCTAATGCTGCGGCTCTATGGAGGGAGCCTGTCTCTAAATGTATGGGTGTTACAGTCTTTAAGGCGGGTGGAGCGGAGACTGCTCTCTAATGCTTGCGGGCTCTGGAGGGAGCCTGCTCTCTAATGCTGTCGGGTCTGGGCTGAGATGCTCTCTTTAATGCTGCGGCTATGGAGGTGAGCCTGCTCTCTAATGCGCGTGGCTTGGGGAAGTGAGCCTGCTCTCTAATGCTGCGGTGCTCTGGAGCTGAGCTGGTCTCTAATGCTGCGGGTTGGAGGGAGCTGCTCTCTAATGTGGGGCTGGAGGGAGCCTGCTCTCTAATGCTGCGGGCTTGGAGTGAAGCCTGTTCTCTAAAGCTGCGGGCTCTGGAGCGGAGCTGCCTCTTAATGCTGCGGGCTCTGGAGCGGGCTGCTCTCTAATGCTCGGGCTCGGAGCGGAGCCTGTCTCTAATGCTGCGGGCTCTGGCTGAGCTGCTCTCTAATGCTGGGGCTCTGGAGCGGAGCCTGCTCCTAATGCTGCGGGCTCTGGAGTGAGCCTGCTCTCTAAAGCTGCGGGCTTCTGGAGCGGAGCCTGCTCTCTAATGCTGCGGGCTCTGGAGCGGAGCCTGCTCTCTAATGCTGCGGGCTCTGGAGCGGAGCCTGCTCTCTAATGCTGCGGGCTCTGGGGCTGAGCCTGCTCTCTAATGCTGCGGGCTCTGGGCGAGCCTGCTCTCTAATGCTGCGGGCTCTGGAGCGGAGCCTGCTCTCTAATGCTGCGGACTCTGGGTGAGCCTGCTCTCTAATGCTGCGGGCTCTGGGCTGAGCCTGCTCTCTAATGCTGCGGGCTCTGGAGCGGAGCCTGCTCTCTAATGCTGCGGGCTCGGGCTGAGCCTGCTCTCTAATGCTGCGGGCTCTGGAGTGGAGCCTGCTCTCTAATGCTGCGGGCTCTGGGGCGAGCCTGCTCTCTAATGCTGCGGGCTCTGGAGCGGAGCCTGCTCTCTAATGCTGCGGGCTCTGAGCGGGCCTGCTCTCTATGCTGCGTGCTCTGGCTGAGCTGCTCTCTGCTCTGGTACATAGGCCGCACCTGACAGTGACCGGGGTGATTGGGGCCAGCCAGGCCTCGGTGCCGTGAAGCGGCTGGACATTCTCTGTGGGTCATGGTCTTGTCTCGCACTGTTTGGCTTCTCAGCGATCGCAGGTTCACATTCCCTAAATAACATAATTCAGAATATAAATAAAAAGCAATAAAGAAGAAAAGACCCCAAAATAGAAAATCTTAACCCCCACCACATACACAACGACATGAAATCATGGTGCTGCGTCATCGCCTGCGCAGGAGCAACGTGAGCGGTGAAAAGGAAAAACAGGGAAACTCCAGAGTCAGCGTTTTCCCTAAAAAGTGTCAATACTAAGGTGACAGTAAGGTGAGATTAACCCATTCGCCACCGCTACAGGGCAATGGGAATAGACGGGCAAAGTGCCAGAAAGGGCGAATCTAATTAAGATTTGCCCTTTCTGGGGTGTCTGGGGGCAGATGTTAGTAGCCAGGGGGGGCACAAAAAAAATGTACCCTCCCTAGGCTATTATTATCTGCCCCCACTCGCTTTGCTTTGTCTGTCTGGTGGAGAAAATACAGCGGGAGCCCACGCATTTTTTTTCAACGAAATTACACCTTTAATTAACCCCTACATGTCTGAAATTTTGCACAAATACACTCATGTAATTGTATGTTTCAAACATATATAAAAATACATGAAATTACATGGTTAAATGTGTGGAAACAATGTATCATTTCATGTCGGCTTCTGTGATTTCACAAAACCCGGCAATTGAATTAGCGGCTATACAGTATGTAGAAGTTAGAAACTATAAATAAAATGTCACAATATTATAATATTATATATATATATATATATAGTGTTTCTATGTGTGTATATCTATTCTTTCTAGTCTTTATTAAAGCTGTCAGTGTGATTTTACAGTATGCGGGATGAATTGCCGGCTTTTCTAAAGGACACTGATGCGATTTAATCGCAAGTCACACAGTGTGGTCCGTTTGTAATCAGATTTTTCATCGCTCCCATAGACTTGCATTGGCGATTGTCGACCCACAATCGGTGACAGTGGCAGCATGCTGCGATTGTACACGGACGTTTAAAACGGACCACAAAAAATCTGATACTGGGAGCTGCTCCATAGATTAACATAGGTCCGACTGCAAATGCGATATTTCATCGTATTGCAGTCGTCCGATTTTGTCGCCAGTGTGACGCCGGCCTTAGTGTGAATGTTGTTATTTGGGAGAAACACTAACTACAAACACTTCTACGAGCTCCTTGTGACCGGTCATGTCAGGTCCTTTATCCGTCCGTTTCTGATCCACCATCAATGTCTCGCTCCGCTTTCATGTCGCCTGTGGTTATAAATCAGCAGAGAGTTCAGAAACAGACAGACGAGAGAGTGACGGCTCCCGATAGAACGAGCTCACTGACAGAGACTCAGTCAGCTCACTCAGCAGCCAGCAATGTGCAGGAAAGAGAGCTTGTAAAAGACAAACGGTGCAACATTATTATGCAACCAAACTGAAGAAAGTATTTTTATCATTTAAGTAAAAAAGCGACGTCCTCAAAGGCGCGTATCCTAGAAGTGTCCGTAGGCCGCGGCTACACGAGGCTGCACTCGCGCAGGACTTGGTATCCGTACAAGGTGACTTATGAGCTGCATTTTACGGACCCCGAAGAATCCGCCCAAACTGTAAGGAAAAGCAGAAAATAATCCCGTGCTTTACTGTAAAAAGGAGGAAACATGAAAACGTTGGAAAATACTGACGGCCGGAGCTGGAGGGAAGGGTCCAGCCCTGTGCGGACCCCGTGCACAGAACAGCTCCGGGATCCGGTTTACGAGGCATTGAGGTAATGGCCGCGCGGTCTGTGGAAGGTGTGCGGCACGATTTATGGGCGCACGGCTCAGTCCGCTCCTTAATAAAACACCTTCATGTGACACCTCCATTTGCCGCCAGAAATAAGCTGAAATATATGAGGAAAGGATAATGAATCCCGGGGGAGGGGGCCGCGCCGCGTTTACATGGGAGACCACCGGCCGGCGGTAGCGGCAGCCTGAAATAACAGCCACTCCACGGACTGGAGTACGTCTCAGGGCCGATATCGCTCTCACGTGGCGGCACGTGGCATGGCCACCACCTGTGACGGGCTGGCTCCAGCTTTTCATGGCTCCTTATGTGATGAGGCGCATTCATGATCTGTGACTGAGGTGAGGAGCTGAATGTATACCCCAGGGGTGAGGAGCTGAATGTTATACCCAGGGGTGAGGAGCTGAATGTTATACCCCAGGGGTGAGGAGGCTGAATGTTATCCCCAGGGTGAGGAGCTGAATGTTATACCCAGGGGAGGAGCAATGTTATACCCAGGGGGAGAATTACCCAGGGTGAGGAGCTGAATGTTATACCCCAGGGGGGGAGCTGAATGTTATACCCCAGGGTGAGGAGCTGAATGTTATACCCCAGGGTGAGGAGCTGAATGTTATCCCCAGGGGTGAGGAGCTGAATGTATAACCCCAGGGTGAGGAGCTGATGTTATACCCCAGGGGTGAGGAGCTGAATGTTATACCCAGGGGAGGAGCTGAATGTTATACCCCAGGGGTGAGGAGCTGAATGTTATACCCCAGGGTGAGGAGCTGAATGTTATACCCCAGGGGTGAGGAGCTGAATTGTTATACCCAGGGGTGAGGAGCTGAATTTATCCCCAGGGTGAGGAGCTGATTTATCCCCAGGGTGAGGAGCTGAAATTATACCCCTAGGGTGAGGAGCTGAATGTTATACCCCAGGGTGAGGAGCTGAATGTTTACCCAGGGGTGAGGAGCTGATGTTATACCCTAGGGTGAGGAGCTGATGTTATACCCCAGGGTGAGGAGCTGAATGTTATACCCCAGGGGTGAGAGTGAATGTTATCCCAGGGGTGAGGAGCTGAATTTATACCCAGGGTGAGCTGAATGTTATACCCCAGGGGTGAGGAGCAATGTTATGCCCCAGGGGTAGGACTGAATGTTATACCCCAGGGTGAGGAGCTGAATGTATACCCAGGGTGGACTAAGTTATCCCCAGGGTGAGGAGCTGAATGTTATACCCCAGGGTGAGGAGCTGAATGTTATACCCCAGGGTGGAGAGCTGAATGTTATAACCCCAGGGGTGAGGAGCTGAATGTTATACCCCAGGGTGAGGAGCTGAATGTTATCCAGGGTGAGGAGCTGAATGTTATACCCAGGGGGAGGGCTGAATTTATATACCCCAGGGGTGAGAGCTGAATGTTATGCCCCAGGGTGAGAGCTGAATGTATCCCCAGGGGTGAGGAGCTGAATGTTATACCCAGGGTGAGGAGCTGAATGTTATACCCCAGGGTGATGAAGAACTGGAATGTTATCCCCAGGGGTGAGAGCTGAATGTTATCCCAGGGTGAGAGCTAATGTTATACCCAGGGTGAGGAGCTGAATGTTATACCCCAGTGGTGAGGAGCTGAATGTTACCCCAGGGGTGAGGAGCTGAATGTTATACCCCAGGGTGAGGAGCTGAATGTTATACCCAGGGTGAGGAGCTGAATGTTATCCCCAGGGTGAGACTGATGTTATGACCCCAGTGGTGAGGAGCTGAATGTTATCCCCAGGGTGAGAACTGAATGTTATCCCCAGGGTGAGGAGCTGAATGTTATACCCAGGGTGAGGAGCTGAATGTTATACCCCAGGGTGAGGAGCTGAATGTTATCCAGGGTGAGACTGAGTTATCCCAGGGGTGAGGAGCTGAATGTTAACCCCAGGGTGAGGAGCTGATAGTGATTAATTACCCAGGTGAGGAGCTGAATGTTATGCCCCAGGGTGAGGAGCTGATTGTTATGCCCCAGGGTGAGGACTGAATGTTATACCCAGGGTGAGGACTGAATGTATACCCCAGGGTGAGGACTGAATGTTATACCCAGGGTGAGGAGCTGAATGTTATCCCCAGGGTGAGGAGCTGAATGTTATACCCCAGGGTGAGAGCTGAATGTTATACCCCAGGGGTGAGGAGCTGAATGTTATACCCAGGGTGAGGAGCTGAATGTTATCCCAGGGGTGAGGAGCTGAATGTTATACCCCAGGGGTGAGGAGCTGAATGTTATCCCCAGGGTGAGAGCTGAATGTTATACCCCAGGGTGAGAGCTGAATGTTATACCAGGGTGAGAGTGATTTATACCAGGTGAGAGCTGAATGTTTACCAGGGGAGAGCTGAATGTATACCAGGGAGGAGCTGAATGTTATACCAGGGGAGGACGAATGTTATCCAGGGTGAGAGCTAATTATCCAGGGAGGATGAATGTTATACCAGGTGAGAGCTGAATGTATACCCAGGTGAGACTGATGTTATACAGGAGGCTAATTTATCCAGGGGAGGAGTGATGTTAACCAGGTGAGAGCTGAAGTTACCAGGGGGATTTATCCAGGGTGAGGGCGAATGTTACCAGGTGGCTGATTTATCCAGGTGAGGAGCTGATGTTTACCAGGTGAGGATGATGTTATACCCAGGGGTAGGAGTGATGTTATACCAGGGAGACTGAATGTTTACCAGGTGAGGACTGATTTAACGGTGAGGAGTAAGTTCCAGGGGAGAGTATGTTATACCGGGGTGAGATGAATGTTATACCGGAGGACTGATGTATACAGGGAGGATGATTATACCAGGTGGAGCTGAATGTTATACCAGGGGGAGGATGAATGTTACCGGGGTAGGAGTGATTAACCAGGAGGAGCTGATGTTACCGGGGGAGGATGAGTTACCGGAGCTGAATGTTATACCCAGGTGAGGATGATGTATCCAGGGAGCGATTATACCGGGAGGTGATGTAACCAGGGGTAGGCTGATGTTACAGGTGAGGACTGAGTTATACCAGGTGAGGAGCTGATGTTACCAGGGTGGGTGTGATGTTATCCGGTGAGATGTTCCGGGAGGATAAGTTTCCAGGTGAGAGGCCAGGTGAGATGTGTTACCAGGTAGGGGTGTTCCAGGGGGGGTATATACCAGGGGCTGATTTACGGTGAGATGATGTTACCGGGATTACAGGGAGCTGATTTTCCAGGGGGTGAATTACCAGGTGGACGATTATCCGGGAGATGTTACCGGTGGGATTTCCAGGTGTGATGTCCAGGGCTGATTACCGGGGCATTCCAGGTAGGGTGAATGTCCCAGGTGAGTGTTTCCGGGTGAATTATACCCAGGGGTGAGGAGCTGAATGTTATACCCCAGGGGTGAGGAGCTGAATGTTATACCCCAGGGGTGAGGAGCTGAATGTTATACCCCAGGGGTGAGGAGCTGAATGTTATACCCCAGGGTGAGGAGCTGAATGTTATACCCCAGGGGTGAGGAGCTGAATGTTATACCCCAGGGGTGAGGAGCTGAATGTTATACCCAGGGGTGAGGAGCTGAATGTTATACCCCAGGGGTGAGGAGCTGAATGTTATACCCCAGGGGTAGAGAGCTGAATGTTATACCCAGGGGTGAGGAGCTGAATGTTATACCCCAGGGGTGAGGAGCTGAATGTTATACCCAGGGTGAGGAGCTGAATGTTATACCCAGGGGTGAGGAGCTGAATGTTATACCCCAGGGTGAGGAGCTGAATGTTATACCCCAGGGTGAGGAGCTGAATGTTATAGCCCCAGGGGTGAGGAGCTGAATGTTATACCCCAGGGTGAGGAGCTGAATGTTATACCCAGGGGTGAGGAGCTGAATGTTATACCCCAGGGGTGAGGAGCTGAATGTTATACCCCAGGGGTGAGGAGCTGAATGTTATACCCAGGGGTGAGGAGCTGAATGTTATACCCCAGGGGTGAGGAGCTGAATGTTATACCCAGGGTGAGGAGCTGAATGTTATACCCAGGGTGAGGAGCTGAATGTTATACCCCAGGGGTGAGGAGCTGAATGTTATACCCCAGGGTGAGGAGCTGAATGTTATACCCAGGGGTGAGGAGCTGAATGTTATGCCCCAGGGGTGAGGAGCTGAATGTTATACCCCAGTGGTGAGGAGCTGAATGTTATCCCCAGGGGTGAGGAGCTGATTGTTATCCCCAGGGGTGAGGAGCTGAATGTTATA
The DNA here is from genome assembly GCA_033576555.1 of Oophaga sylvatica. Classification (NCBI taxonomy): domain Eukaryota; kingdom Metazoa; phylum Chordata; class Amphibia; order Anura; family Dendrobatidae; genus Oophaga; species Oophaga sylvatica. Next base: position 54,621 of record JARQOD010004352.1, read on the forward strand.
CCCCGTGGTGAGGAGTGATGTTATCCCCAGGGTGAGGAGCTGAATGTTATCCCCAGGGGTGAGGAGCTGAATGTTATACCCTTAGGGGTGAGGAGCTGAATGTTATACCCCAGGGGTGAGGAGCTGAATGTTATCCCCAGGGGTGAGGAGCTGAATGTTATACCCCAGGGGTGAGGAGCTGAATGTTATACCCCAGGGGTGAGGAGCTGATTGTTATACCCAGGGGTGAGGAGCTGAATGTTATCCCCAGGGGTGAGGAGCTGAATGTTATACCCCAGGGGTGAGAGCTGAATGTTATACTCCAGGGGTGAGGAGCTGAATGTTATACCTAGGGGTTAGGTGCTGAATGTTATACCCCGGGTGAGGAGTGAATGTTATTACCCCAGGGGTGAGGAGCTGATGTTATACCCCGGGGGAGGAGCTGAATGTTTTACTCCAGGGGTAAGGAGCTGAATGTTATGCCCAGGGGTGAGGAGCTGAATGTTATAAACCCCAGGGGTGAGGAGCTGAATGTTATACCCCGGGGTGAGGAGCTGAATGTTTATCCCCGGGGTGAGGAGCTAATGTTATACCCAGGGGTGAGGGGTGAATGTTATACCCCAGGGGTGAGGAGCTGAATGTTATCCCAGGGGTGAGGAGCTGAATGTTATACCCAGGGGTGAGGAGCTGAATTTATACCCAGGGGTGAGGAGCTGAGTATACCGGGGTGAGGAGTGAATGTTTCCCGGGGGGGAGCTGAATTTTTATACCCAGGGGTGGGACTGAATGTTATCCCCGGGGGAGGAGTGTGTTATTACCCCGGGGGGGAGCTGAATGTTATACCCCGGGGTGAGGGGCTGTTTTTATCCCCGGGGGTGAAGCTGATTTTTATACCAAGGGGGGAGGGAGGAATGTTTTACCCCAGGGGAGGGGTGATGTTATACCCGGGGGGAGGATGAATGTTATCCAGGGGGGGGCTGAGTTTACCCCGGGGGGAGGGTGAATGTTTACCCCAGGGGTGAGGGCTGAATTTTTTCCCAGGGGTGAGGGGCTAATGTTATACCCCAGGGTGAGGAGTGAATTT
>JARQOD010004353.1:0-55678 GCA_033576555.1 Oophaga sylvatica
GATCTGTCAGGTCCGAGCCTCAGGCTCCAGAGAGATCTGCAGCAACAGATCTTGATTTCTCGGACTTAAACTCCGTTACCTCTGAGGACGTTGACTGTGTAAACGCTGCCATTTTTCAAGTTTCCTCAGGTGTGTCCCAGCTGAGTTGTAAGAAAAACAATTCTCATTGCTTTCTTTCCATCAAACTCTGGGTTGACTCAGCTTGGGTGTCTAGCTCTGCTATGATCGACTCAGGGGCAAGTGGAAATTTTATGGATGTCTCCTTTGCTCTGAAACAGGGAATACGTTCAGTGAAGAAGGCTACTCCAGTACAGATGGAAACTGTGGATGGCTCCCTGCTGACCTCTGGACCAGTGGATCAGGAAACAGAGCCTTTGAGGGTTCTTATGGGTAAAGATCATCAAGAGAAACTGTCCTTTATGCTTATCTCTTCTCCCCACTTTCCCATTATTCTAGGGCTACCATGGCTGCAGGCTCAGAATCCTACCATTAACTGGGAGACCAAGGAATTACACTTTCCAGAGAAACAGATGAGTCCAAAAGTTTCAGCTTGCTCTGTTCCTAAAGGAATCATGTCAGTCCCTGAACTACCAGCTGTATACCAGGACTATGTGGATTTATGTGACAAGAAGAACGCTGACCAGCTTCCTCCTCACCGTCCATATGATTGTCCAATTGAATTATTGCCTGGAGCAGAGATACCTTTTGGTAAGATCTACCCCCTGGCGGGGCCCGAGCTAAAGGCTTTAAAGGATTACATAGATGAAAATCTAGCCAAGGGCTTCATACGCCCCTCTTCATCTCCTGCAGGTGCACCCATCTTCTTTGTAAAGAAGAAAGATGGATCTCTGAGACCATGCGTAGACTATAGGGAACTCAATAAGGTTACTATTAGAAACCGTTATCCATTGCCTTTAATCCCTGAGTTATTGGAGAGAGTGCGACATGCCAAAATTTTTTCTAAACTAGATCTTCGTGGGGCCTATAACTTAGTCCGTATTAGACCTGGGGATGAATGGAAGACTGCATTCAGGTCACGCTATGGACACTTTGAATATCTAGTTATGCCTTTTGGTTTGAGTACCGCCCCAGCCACTTTCCAACACTTGGTGAATGACATCTTCAGGGATCTCCTAGATACATTCGTGGTAATTTATTTGGATGATATTCTAATTTTTTCTAACTCCACAGAGGAACATCATGGACATGTGAGAATGGTCTTGGAACGTCTAAGACAAAATCATCTTTACATCAAACTTGAAAAGTGTGAATTCCATAGGACCGAAATTCAATTTCTGGGGTATGTACTGTCTACACAAGGAATTAGTATGGATGGAAGCAAAACCCAAGCCATCAAGGATTGGCCAAGTCCTAGAAATGTGAAGGAGGTACAGCGCTTCATCGGGTTTGCCAACTTCTATAGACGTTTCATTAGAAATTTCTCTGAGGTAGTGTCACCTATCACTCAACTTACCCGGAAAGAGTCTAGGTTTTCCTGGACTCCCCAAGCCCAGGAAGTATTTTCCCGTCTAAAAGATAAATTTACCACTGCACCTATCCTAGTACATCCCAACCCCGAGCTTGCCTTCATAATAGAGGTGGATGCTTCAGACTGTGCCGTTGGAGCTATACTCTCTCAGAGAACAGGTGAGAAGAATGTCTTGCATCCCTGTGCCTTCTTTTCCCAGCAGTTGTCTTCGGCTGAGAGGAACTACGATGTGGGCAATAGAGAGTTGTTGGCCATTATTGCCGCCTTCAAAGAATGGAGACACCTTCTTCAGGGAGCTGCACAGCAAATAGTCGTCCTGACAGACCATCGTAACCTTGAGTTTATCAGGTCGGCTAAGTGCCTGACTCCTCGCCAGGCTCGCTGGAATCTTTTCTTAAACCAATTTAATTTTATCATCTCTTATAGACCAGGATCGCGCAATGGAAAGGCTGATGCACTCTCTAGGATTTACTCAGCAGAGACACGTCCAATTACTCCTCCTAAGACTATTCTTCCTGACTCTAGATTCCTAGGAGTAATTCATAATCAAGACCTACTTAAGGACATCAAGGAAGCATACCATGCGGATTCCTTTTTGGCACAACCCCCAAGGGACGTAAGTCTTGTCTTTAAGAATGGTGTGTGGATTCAGGGACAACGTCTGTATATTCCTGAAACAGTCAGATTAAGAGTATTGCAACTCATTCACGATTCCAAGATAGCTGGGCATAGAGGAATTCTAAAGACACAGGAATTTCTTTCTCGTTTCTTTTGGTGGCCCACTTGCAGGAAGGATGTTTTGAATTATGTCACTTCATGTGAGGTCTGTGCAAGATGCAAAACACCTCGCTCCTCACCAACTGGTCTGTTACAGCCTCTTCCCACCCCGTCCCGCCCGTGGGGATCCATTTCTATGGACTTCATTGTGGAGTTACCAACCTCTCAGGGGAAGAACACCATTCTAGTGGTGGTTGACCGTCTAACAAAGGCAGCTCATTTTATCCCTTGTGTCGGCTTACCCACTGCAAAACAGACATCAGATTTGATGATTAAAGATGTGTTTCGCTTACATGGAGTACCGGATGAGGTTATTTCGGATCGAGGGGTGCAATTCACTTCTAGGTTTTGGCAAAATTTCTGTGCAGCATTGGACATTAAAGTAAACCTTTCTTCTGCTTTTCATCCCCAGACTAATGGACAGACCGAACGAACCAATCAAACCCTGGAGCAGTATCTCCGCTGCTTTATCTGCCACCTACAGGATGATTGGGTGGATCTACTTCCATTAGCTGAGTTCTCGTATAACAACTCTCAGAGTGCCTCCACTAAACGGTCTCCTTTTTACTCTAATCTAGGTTATCATCCTAACATTCTACCACGATTTCCCATAGAAACGCCTTTACCAGCAGTGGCTGAAAGAATCACGTCTTTACAGAAGAATATGGATCTTCTAAAGGAAAATCTGGAATCGGCTCAAGAAAGGTACAAGAAAGCAGCAGATAAATTTCGTAAACCTGCACCAGCTTTCAAGGTAGGAGACTTGGTCTGGCTGTCAACCAGAAATCTTAAGTTAAGGATTCCATCGTCTAAGTTGGGACATAAGTACATTGGACCCTATAAAATCAGTAAAATTATAAGTGCCGTTGCTTGTCGTCTTCAACTGCCCAGAACTATGAGAATCCACCCTGTCTTTCATGTATCCCTACTAAAGGCTGCGACACCCAATACGTTTCCTGGACGTTCCTCTCCTTGCCCTGACCCAGTGCTAGTCGATGGTCAGGAAGAATTTGTGGTGGAAAGGATTTTAGATTCCAGGTTGTATAGAAATCAGTTACAATATCTGATTAAATGGCAGGGCTACCCAGTGGAGGACAACTCATGGGAAACCGGTCAATAACGTTAATGCTCCTCGCTTGCTCCGTCAGTTTCATCAGAGGTACCCACACAAGCCTGGTCTGAGGTCATCCGGAGGTTGTCCTTAAGGGGGGAGTAATGTAAGGTTCTATGTATATATTCCTGAAACTCAGTTTGTTCGTCAGCCATTTTACTTTGTTCTTGCTGCAGCTATCTTGCCCTCAGTCAAAATGGAGTTTCCAGCTTGCATGTTCCCGCCCTGATTCTCTCCTTTGCTTCTTAAGCAGCCACAGCTGAGCAATCAGTGCTTCAGAATCTAGCCTGCAGTGAACCTGTGACTTGACTCCTGTAAGCCTTGGACCTTGTGCTCCAGCTATTCCTACTGGGGAACTCTGAAGCACTTGTGGACTCTGAACCCTGCTCTTTGAAAGACCCACGTTTGCATGGACTTACGGTAACAGAGAAGAAGATCCTGAATCTGTATTGGAGAGTGATTGCTGAGCTTGGATTACTCTGGCCTGCTGTGTCTCCTGTTTCTGTGTCTGCAAACTGTGTGACTATTTCTGCCAACTTGTATGAAGTAATACAGGACTTTTCTATATCAAACCTCTGACTCCTGTGTTTTCATCGCACCCAAGCACAAGACGCTATATGAACTGTACTACATACATTACAGCTACTTGCCAGTACCCACTAGTGAGGTCAAGGGTGGAGAAGTAGTTAGCAGTTTTTAGTGCAGCTAAAGATTCCTCAATGCTTGGTAAAGGGTATGCATCTTTATGTGTAATACGATTTACTTGTCTGTAATCTACACACATTCGCATGCTTCCATCCTTTTTCCTAACTAAGACTAGAGGTGCTGCCCAGGGACTGCAACTATCCCTTATCACCCCTGCTTCTTTCATATCACGCAACATTTCCTTGGCTTTCTGGTAATGTGCTGGTGGTATAGGCCTGTACCGTTCTTTGATGGGAGGATGATTGCCTGTGGGGATGTGATGTTGAACCCCTTTAATTGTCCCAAAGTCGAGTGGGTGTTTGCTGAATACCTGAGCATACTCCTGAACTACTCTGTATACTCCTTGTTTCTGGTGGGCTGGAGTGGTGTCTGTCCCAACATGGAACTGCTGACACCAATCCTCCACCTGGGTGGTCGGACCGTTATCCTCCACTGGTTGTGGGGAGGTTAAGGGCTCCGCCGGGTGAATGGAGTTATTATCCACAGCATGTAACTTAGCAACAGTGGCATAACGCGGTAGTTTGACTTCATCTTCTCCCCAGTTGAGAAGACGCACTGGCACCCTCCCATTATGTACATCCACTACCCCTCTGGCAGTCAAGAGTGTAGGTCTGTGCTCTGAACAATGGGGCTCTACTACTGCTTGGTAGTTCTGTCCTCTCAGACCTATTGCTGCTCTACACCAAATAAGCATTTCACTCATAGGGGGTATCACAATGGGGTTCGGGTCTGTTACCCGTACATTACCAATCTCACCACCGGTCAGTTTCACTTGCTGCTGGCACATCAGGGTTCGGATCTCCTTCCGGATCTCTCCCTTTTGCTTTGGTCTGGCGATTTCAGCAAGCTGTTGGAGTAAAAACACAACCTCCTCCAAACAGTTACTAATAATGTTAGTGCCTAAGACCACATTCAACCCATTTTCTTCATTAACAGTCTTTACTACAAGAAGTCCCTGATTCTTCAGCTCCACTCTCCCCACTTTCACGTCTACATCTTTAGCCCCCCGTAATTCAAGAGGGAGACCATTAGAGGCGTATACGGCAAAGTCAGGGTTTGGGGGTTGGAGACTGTCACTGGACCAGTACTTGTTGTAGAGAACATCGGGTATAATGGTTACCTGGGATCCAGTATCCAGCAGGGCAGGGATTGCGATCCCGTCCAGTATGATGGACAGGTATGGTCTTCCTCCCACAAACCTGCGGTTCCAGTCTGAGGGGCCTGAGGAGTCTATTCCTGGGTGTTGGCCCTCGGACCCAGGATTTGCTTGTTTAAAGGACACAGACGTGCTGGGTGACCTTCCTTGTGGCAGCGGTAGCAGATGATCTCTCGGCGAGGATGATGCTGGTCGCGGGTCCTTCCTGGGGGTGGCGTTGTCCTCCTCCGGCGGGGCGACGTCCTCCCTCTCCTCCGGCGCATCCAAGGGACATCCTCCGGGCAGTCAGCCAGCAAGATCTTTCCTTCTTCTTTTGTCGGCAATTGCAGGGCACTCATTACAGTGGCCAGGTTTTTGGTCAGCTGGCACACTTCTGAGCGCAGACAGTCCAGCTCAGTAGGGGGCGCCTCCTGCGTTTTGGCTTCTGCAACCAGCGGGGGAAAAGGTGGATGCTGCTGGCTTTAGGGTGGTTTCACTCGGTTGATGCTGGGTTGCCATGTTTCCAGAGGTCGCAGTCCTTTTATAGCCATATCCTTAAGGGCGTCAAAGGTAGCATCAGGATGATCCAAGGACCACCAGTGCACAGTCCTGCCTTCCGCTTGGGACCTCAATCCCCGTACAAATTGTTCCTTTAACATTTTATTTTCGTCGGTGACACTTATAGGGTTTACTTGTTTAAGAGCTCGCAGGGCCCCTTGTAGTCGGCAGGCATAGTCCCTAATGCTGTCATCTGATTTCTGGGAACATTGATAAAACCTCATCCGGAGATCTGTTTCAGTGCGATCCTCAAAGATAGTCTGTAGCTTTAAGAAAATTGCAAACACTGACTCCTGGTCTGCAGTCGTCCAAGTCTCTACCTCTCTCTCAGCAGCACCAGTTAATTGTCCCACTACTACTGCAGCTCTTTGCTTTTCTGTCATAGGATACATGTCCATTATGCTGCATATTTTTTGCTTGAACCCTGACAGGGTGTCTGGCTTGCCGCTGTACTGAGGGAGCCACTTTGCTCCAGGCATGTATGGCAGCGTTAGCGGTACTATTGGGACCACAGGACCAGATGAGGGGCCCACATTTCCGTCCTGCGCTGCAGCGCCAAGTGGTAAGTCATTGGGGTCGTCGGCCTGGACCGCGCTGTCGGCTTGCTGCTGTGACATATCTGCGCCCCCTTAGTTAATCGTAGCCTACCTTCTCTGAAGGCTGCAGCTCTGCCGGCACAGCGGTGGAGAGAAGACCTGTGTCGCTGGCGCTCTGACGTCAGGGCGTTCACTGAAGCTCTCCACAGGACCTGCCGCCGCGTCAGCGCTGGGGGCGTGTTCAGGACTCAGCGCCTTTTTCAGGTACGCCCACTAATTTTCGCGCCACTAGGTGAGTGCACGCCCACCTTCTTCACCAGCGCCTCAGGGCGCGAATATGGCAATAAAATGGCGGTTGTTGTTTTACAAAAATGGCAATACAGTCTCTGATGATTTTTGGCAGTTCTCAAGCACAAAAACAGTTCAAATTAGGCACACAGGACTCGCGTTTCACGAGCTTCAGAATCCTGTTCGTGACGCCAAATTAAAGATGACGCGCACGTACCAGGGCTTTGGGGTACTCGGCACCGAGCCCATGGAAGTCTATGGGGGATGTCACGGGTAACCAGCTCGGTACGTGCCCTGGGCGCTCACCGTAATGTGGGATATTTAAAGGGATGATGGAAATGTTCGTGTAAGTTGTCGTGACGCCACTTGTAGTATCTGGTCAGAGGGACCAGCGCTGCTGTGCACATACTCTGGAAGGGATGATGTTGGGCAGCTAGATGGTAGGTCTTCTACAAGTAAGACGGTGTCCTTCCAGGGTGGATAGAAATATGTGGATGCAGGACAGATGGGGATCCCGCCGTCAGAGACAATAAGTGAGTCACACACAAAAGTCAGTTTGGTACCTTTACTGCAGGAATGGCAGGTACTCCCCGGAGCACGGCAGGGCGAAGGATGTACGTCCGGATTCCTCCACTGGTAGGTGTATGGCCTCCTGTTCTCTGTCGTTATTTAATGAAGTCCTGACCTGCTTGTAGCTAGGTCTAACTCAGTCTCTGTTCTGTACCTGGCTGACTTGGTGGGGGACCTTCTCTATAGCAGAACAGGGTCTTTTTATCGCTGATCAGGCAGACTCTGTTCCCCTGATCCTGTACGTGTCAACTCTGTGGTACTCCTGGGACTTGTAGTCCTCCAGGAACTCCGGTGTTCTCCTAAAAGGTCGTAGAGATCCTTATAGGCTCGGGACCCGGCGTCCGGTATTCGTTGCTGGGGGGAAAGCTATTAATGCTTACTGGCCCCTCCAATTCCACTTGTTTTCGGCCTACCTGGGTCCTATAAAGATCACACACGCTGGCAGTTAATGTGCTGCCTCTTCGCCGCTCTCTTAAGCGTCGGCACGCTTCCTCCTGAGCTACACTTCAGCTTCAGCTCTGACTAGGATTAATCAATCTCAGTCTGTTTTTAGCTCTGACTGAGCTCTGACAGGAATCCTCTCACTCTGGTGTCCTGAGGAGAACTCATCTGTCCCTCACAGCTTGTCTGAGGTAACTGCTGTTCTGATCTGTCTGAGGTAAACCTGGAACTAACTGGGTTTTTTTTATGTGCCTAACACACAGCTCCCTCTACTGGTCTCTTAGGTAAGCTGAAATGTGTGTGTGTATAATGACCTTTAGTGGGATCTTCCTTTAGTACATCCTTCTGGAAGATATGGATCCAGTCACAGCTGGGCTCCACACATACATATTTACACTACTAGGCTATGTATACTCGATATATACCCATCACCCACCGGAAATGCACTGTGTATACTATGACTAAGGGAGGCAAGTGAGTGGGTGCAGTCGTGGGCTTTATAAAAGAGCATTACCGGTAAGTAATCCAGTTTTTTCTCTTCGCCACGACAGCACCCACTGAGAGATTTTCAGAGACAATCACCTGGGAGGGACCACCATGTCAAGGACAGATCTACCAAATACCAAGTCCGCTGAGGAGGATAAGTCTAGCCTATAGTGGTCATAGAAGGTAGAAGGTGAAGCCCAGGTTGCGGCCTTACATATAAGGTCTATCGGGACATCTGCTCTTTCAGCCCAGGAGGAAGATATGGCCCATGCAGAATGTGAGTTCACGCCCTGCGGTGGGACCTTCCCCTTTGACAAATATGCCAGCGATATTGCGTCTCTGATCCATCGAGACAGCGTACCTTTCGTGACTCCTGTCCCCTTTCCGCTGCCCTGGAAAGACACAAAGAGAGCCCTGCTCCGCCTCCAGGATTTAGTCCTGTCTAAATATGCCAAGACTGCCCTTTTTACGTCTAAAGTGTGGAATCTTTTTCCTGTGGTGATGTGGGGTTATCATAAAAGGAGGGGAAATATAAATAGCACTGCACTCTCAGACAGGAATTCTATGCAAAATCAAACAATATTTATTAAACAACCAAAAAAGTGATAGGGAGCATGTTTTATCATAGCGACGTAAATGACACAACGTTTCGACTCTCACGAGTCTTTTTCAAGAAGCCGCTATACAAAAGGAAAAAAGAAAAACAAATCAAAAGGGGTTTTAAACAATAAATACAATGGTTGAACAATTATGATACAAAATCAAATAAAAACATATTAAAATAATATTAACCAAATGCAAAGTGAACCCTGCTTGTGGCATAGAGACCAGCAAGCACCAACCGTATGTCAAGAGATAGGAAAAAGTGAAGAAACACGTGGTGAAAGGAGTTCATCCCAGATATGAGAAAGGAAGATATAAGTTAGGGATAATTTTACCTGAAAACAGCTTCAGAGTGATTAACGAGATAATTGGATTGCAATATCTAGAGAGGGTAATAGGTGCGACATTGTCAGATTAAATGAAATGCTATAGAAAGTTCAACACTGGTGAGAAATCCTCAAATACCTGTTCCAATAGAATGCTCAAGGGTCTAGATAGGAGAAGATGGCTCCCCAAATGGATGGCCTGGGGTATAAGCATTAATAAAAAATAAACAAATTTTTTTGTTAACTGTTTGTTATATATAACCCTAGTCGGAGTAGTATATAGGTGTATACCACTCTATAGTAAAAATAAAAATTAATAAAAAAGACAAAAAATACCTGTGTGGTTGTTAGAGAGTAGAAAAAAGTAACGATCCAGGAAGGAAATGTAGGATCTGTAGAAGGAGAGATGTAAGTTGTGAATATATCTTACAGACAAGTAGGAGCTAGATACTAATGTTCGCAATGCATATCAAAGGGCTGTAATGAGTGTTGCTGCGCATATATTGAGGTTAGTTGGGCCGAAAAACAGCTTACTGGCTAAAATACTAATGTTCGCAATGTATATCAAAGGGCTGTGCACTGCAGCTATCTGTGCGGTCCCTCTAATGAGTGTTGCTGCGCATATATTAAGGTAAGTGGGCCGAAAAACAGATTGCTGGCTTAAGAGAACAAAATGTGTATAGGAGAAAGATTACCTGTAAATGGCTGTGGCGCAGCGACGCTCCCGCGTCTTGCTGGATGTGTGACACGCTGCAGAAATGAAAAAGCCGGGTATAAATGCCGGCTGACATCGCCGGGCCGGATGTGTGTCATCCGGACCGGAAGTGACGTGACGGGTACTAGGAGACCCACTGCGGCTGCGCTGAGAGCGCTATGGGGGTATAGCTTGTAATATGTAATGCGCATGCGCCGTTTAAGAGGGAAAGGAAAGAATGTAGCAGGAGGGAATGTGCTTAAGACGGGAAGAGTCATGGGAGTAGCAAAATATGGTAAAAGTAGAAACGTGGGTATAATGAACTGGTGGAAAAAGGGAAAAATTAATGAAAAATAAAAAATAAAGGATTTTTGTAAAAAAATTGAGAATTATATGAAAAAATGAAAATAAATAATGCAAAATAAAAAGAAAAATAAAAAATAAAAAATAAAAAATAAAAATAAAATGAAAAAATGAAAAATAAAAATGAAAATAATAAAAAATAATAAAAATAAAAAATGGAAAATAGCAAAAACACTATATATCAAATGGGGAGGGTTGTAGGGATGTGCACTCACCAGTGTTGATAATAGTCAGCGAGTCTATGGGAAAATGAAAAACATAATGAGTGAGGATGACAGAGAAAAAAAAAACAGTCTATATGCAATCATGTCAGCCAATCAATTTCACGATTGAGGCCTTTCGGTGATAGTGTGTCGAGGGTATAAATCCAAAAGGTCTCTCTCTGTTTAAGTAATTTGATGTGGTTACCACCCCTACGTGGACGTGGAACATGCTCAAGTACTTGGAACTTAAGTTGGGCGACCGTATGGTGTGATTTGGCAAAGTGATCTGGCAACGGTAACCATGTTTTTCCACAACGTATAGTGGACTTATGTCCAGATATTCTGTCTCTGATGTGTTGGGTGGTCTCCCCTACATAGAGGAGACCACATGGACATTTGATAATGTACACTACGAAGTTTGAGTCACAAGTGAAATATCCCTTAATAGGGTATGATTTACCTGTATGTGGATGCAACACGCTATCGGATTTAATAACGTTGGAACATGCTGCGCAGCCCAGGCATGGAAACGTGCCCTTGCGTTGGGTCTGTAGCAGTTTTTGTGTCGCCGGAAGGTGTGAGCTACCGATGTCAGCTCTCACAAGTCTGTCTCTAATGTTTGTAGGCCTTCTGGTACTGATCAGGACTGGATGTTGAAAAGATTGAATCTCAGGGTATGATTGAGACAAAAGGGGCCAATGTTTTTTGATTGTGGCATAAATTTTGGGCATAAAAGGATGGTGCGTATGCACAAAAGGTACTCTCTCGAGGGATTGTCGTAGTGGAGGAGGGGAAGAGGGAGACCTGGCAGATATCAACTCATTGTCAAGGAGTTTAGTAGGATAGTGGCGTTCTTTGAATCTATCTGCCATCGTCTGGAGTCTGTTATCGCGTGTTGTAGGATCTGATACTATGCGTGCGACACGTTTAAATTGAGAACGGGGTAAACTGTTTTTTGTGGATTTCGGGTGACAGCTCGAGTAGTGGAGTAGACTGTTGCAGTCTGTAGGTTTGGTGAAAAGATCTGTTGTCAAGTTACCTTCTTGGTCCTTCAGTACCACTGTGTCAAGAAATGATATACGTGAGTCGTCATAGTTCAAGGTGAATTGGAGTTCTGGAAAAATTGAGTTAAGATACTGGAAAAAGCATAATAGGGTGTCTGACGTGCCGTTCCAAATGAGAAAAATGTCATCGATATAACGATGGTAGAGCGATACATTTTGCTGAAAAAGTGTATTGTTATACATATGTTCAGACTCAAACCAGTCCATGTATGCGTTAGCGTAAGCCGGAGCTACGTTTGATCCCATTGCGGTCCCCCGCTTTTGCAGATAGAAAGTGTCTCCAAATAGAAAAAAATTCTCATGAAGTACCAATTTAAGAACGTCTAGACAGAAAAGGATGGAATTAGATGATAGGTTAGATTTTCCCAAAAGTAGTTTCGTGGCCCTGATACCCTTGTCATGGGTGATGGATGTATACAGGCTGCATACGTCTAATGTAACTAGTAAGCTTGTTGTGGGAATGGTACCCAATCGCCCAATGATGTTGAGGAAGTGTCCTGTATCTAAGAGAAAGGACTTTGTGTCCTTAATCATGGGTGTAAGAATTTTTTCCAAAAAGATGGAAAGTGGGGCTAAAATAGAGTCGGTCGAGGCGACAATCGGTCTACCGGGTGGATTCCTAAGATCCTTATGGATCTTGGGTAAGATATAAAAAACCGGAGTGATCGGATGGTCGTTTCTTAGAAATTTGGCAGTTTTTGAATCGATAGTACAATTGTCCAGGGCTGATAGAACCAAGTCTTGTATTTTGGTTCTTATCATAGGGGTGGGGTCCCTAGAAATCACCATATATGTGTCTGTGTCAGTGAGTTGTCTGATGATCTCATGACGATAATGGGTTTGGTCCATCACCACGATGGCGCCACCCTTATCAGCTGGTTTGATTACTATATCAGGATTGGAATGGAGGGAAGTTATTGCTTGTCTCTCTTCAGGGGAGAGGTTCGAGTGAGTAGGAAAGAAACCAAGTTTTTGTTGGTGGGATAGTGACTTCACCTCACGATCGACTAGAGAAATAAAGGTTTCAACAGGATGGTATACGTGTGGTGGAGAAAAATTACTAGGAGTGCGGAGACCCAAGTTAGTGATGGACAATTCAGGAGGAGATTGAGTAGATATACTGAAAGGTGACTTAGTGAAATGAGTCTTCAATCTCAGACTCCTGTAAAAGCGTTGTAGGTCTTGTTCCAAGTGGTAGGAACTCCAATTCGGAGTTGGACAAAACGATAGTCCTTTCTGGAGGACCGAAAGTTCCGTTGGTGCAAGGGAGTAGCTGGAGATATTTATCACCTGATTGGAGGGCCTACCTGCGAGCGAGTAGTCATTCTTTCGCTGTGATCTTCGTGTGCGTTTGTGGTGTGGCGTCCTCCCCTGCGTCCTCTGGATAAAAAATGGGGTCTGTATGATCCTGTAGAGGATTCGCTGCCCGAGCTGAAGGATCCCATCCTTTGGTGAGAGCGTGGTCGCTGCCAGTTGGAATCGTTCCATTTGTATACTCTGTTTTGGGAGTAATCCTCGTGATCTCTTTGAAATTTAAGTCTCTTCCGTTCTTGAAGTACCTTTTGGTGTTCCGCAATAATTTTGTCTGTTTTGTCCTTCAAATTTGTCCAGTCAGCGGAGGATAAAGCACTACTAAGTTGAGTTTCTATAGATGCAATATTATTGCGAGTTTCAATAATTTCTTTTTGTAGGAACTCGATTGTCAGAATAATTATGTCTAATGAGCACTTGTTCAGGATTTTTTGATATTTATCACAGAATTCCTTGTTCTCTGAGAAAAGGGTGGGGCGCAAATGGCACCTTAGACCCCTAGGAATCTTGCTCTGCCGATGATATTCGGCTAAGGTGGTGCAATGTAAGTCGAAGGAGACAAGTTTGCGTCTCGTTCTTTCGTAGTCACGCGTCCTTATGTCGACTGCTGGTGTCTTAAGGAACTCGGTAGAGTTGGTGACTTGTGAAAGAATACTAGAGCTAGTCTCAGTATCATAAGCAAATGTATGATGAGACATTAGGCAAAATCGGTGCTACACCAAGACTGAATGCAATATAAGACAAATGGTGTGCACACGAATAATTGAATGGTGAGGTGCTAGTGTCATGGAATAAATCCAAATCTAGAAATATAAATAGCACTGCACTCTCAGACAGGAATTCTATGCAAAATCAAACAATATTTATTAAACAACCAAAAAAGTGATAGGGAGCATGTTTTATCATAGCGACGTAAATGACACAACGTTTCGACTCTCACGAGTCTTTTTCAAGAAGCCGCTATACAAAAGGAAAAAAGAAAAACAAATCAAAAGGGGTTTTAAACAATAAATACAATGGTTGAACAATTATGATACAAAATCAAATAAAACATATTAAAATAATATTAACCAAATGCAAAGTGAACCCTGCTTGTGGCATAGAGACCAGCAAGCACCAACCGTATGTCAAGAGATAGGAAAAAGTGAAGATTTGGATTTATTCCATGACACTAGCACCTCACCATTCAATTATTCGTGTGCACACCATTTGTCTTATATTGCATTCAGTCTTGGTGTAGCACCGATTTTGCCTAATGTCTCATCATACATTTGCTTATGATACTGAGACTAGCTCTAGTATTCTTTCACAAGTCACCAACTCTACCGAGTTCCTTAAGACACCAGCAGTCGACATAAGGACGCGTGACTACGAAAGAACGAGACGCAAACTTGTCTCCTTCGACTTACATTGCACCACCTTAGCCGAATATCATCGGCAGAGCAAGATTCCTAGGGGTCTAAGGTGCCATTTGCGCCCCACCCTTTTCTCAGAGAACAAGGAATTCTGTGATAAATATCAAAAAATCCTGAACAAGTGCTCATTAGACATAATTATTCTGACAATCGAGTTCCTACAAAAAGAAATTATTGAAACTCGCAATAATATTGCATCTATAGAAACTCAACTTAGTAGTGCTTTATCCTCCGCTGACTGGACAAATTTGAAGGACAAAACAGACAAAATTATTGCGGAACACCAAAAGGTACTTCAAGAACGGAAGAGACTTAAATTTCAAAGAGATCACGAGGATTACTCCCAAAACAGAGTATACAAATGGAACGATTCCAACTGGCAGCGACCACGCTCTCACCAAAGGATGGGATCCTTCAGCTCGGGCAGCGAATCCTCTACAGGATCATACAGACCCCATTTTTTATCCAGAGGACGCAGGGGAGGACGCCACACCACAAACGCACACGAAGATCACAGCGAAAGAATGACTACTCGCTCGCAGGTAGGCCCTCCAATCAGGTGATAAATATCTCCAGCTACTCCCTTGCACCAACGGAACTTTCGGTCCTCCAGAAAGGACTATCGTTTTGTCCAACTCCGAATTGGAGTTCCTACCACTTGGAACAAGACCTACAACGCTTTTACAGGAGTCTGAGATTGAAGACTCATTTCACTAAGTCACCTTTCAGTATATCTACTCAATCTCCTCCTGAATTGTCCATCACTAACTTGGGTCTCCGCACTCCTAGTAATTTTTCTCCACCACACGTATACCATCCTGTTGAAACCTTTATTTCTCTAGTCGATCGTGAGGTGAAGTCACTATCCCACCAACAAAAACTTGGTTTCTTTCCTACTCACTCGAACCTCTCCCCTGAAGAGAGACAAGCAATAACTTCCCTCCATTCCAATCCTGATATAGTAATCAAACCAGCTGATAAGGGTGGCGCCATCGTGGTGATGGACCAAACCCATTATCGTCATGAGATCATCAGACAACTCACTGACACAGACACATATATGGTGATTTCTAGGGACCCCACCCCTATGATAAGAACCAAAATACAAGACTTGGTTCTATCAGCCCTGGACAATTGTACTATCGATTCAAAAACTGCCAAATTTCTAAGAAACGACCATCCGATCACTCCGGTTTTTTATATCTTACCCAAGATCCATAAGGATCTTAGGAATCCACCCGGTAGACCGATTGTCGCCTCGACCGACTCTATTTTAGCCCCACTTTCCATCTTTTTGGAAAAAATTCTTACACCCATGATTAAGGACACAAAGTCCTTTCTCTTAGATACAGGACACTTCCTCAACATCATTGGGCGATTGGGTACCATTCCCACAACAAGCTTACTAGTTACATTAGACGTATGCAGCCTGTATACATCCATCACCCATGACAAGGGTATCAGGGCCACGAAACTACTTTTGGGAAAATCTAACCTATCATCTAATTCCATCCTTTTCTGTCTAGACGTTCTTAAATTGGTACTTCATGAGAATTTTTTTCTATTTGGAGACACTTTCTATCTGCAAAAGCGGGGGACCGCAATGGGATCAAACGTAGCTCCGGCTTACGCTAACGCATACATGGACTGGTTTGAGTCTGAACATATGTATAACAATACACTTTTTCAGCAAAATGTATCGCTCTACCATCGTTATATCGATGACATTTTTCTCATTTGGAACGGCACGTCAGACACCCTATTATGCTTTTTCCAGTATCTTAACTCAATTTTTCCAGAACTCCAATTCACCTTGAACTATGACGACTCACGTATATCATTTCTTGACACAGTGGTACTGAAGGACCAAGAAGGTAACTTGACAACAGATCTTTTCACCAAACCTACAGACTGCAACAGTCTACTCCACTACTCGAGCTGTCACCCGAAATCCACAAAAAACAGTTTACCCCGTTCTCAATTTAAACGTGTCGCACGCATAGTATCAGATCCTACAACACGCGATAACAGACTCCAGACGATGGCAGATAGATTCAAAGAACGCCACTATCCTACTAAACTCCTTGACAATGAGTTGATATCTGCCAGGTCTCCCTCTTCCCCTCCTCCACTACGACAATCCCTCGAGAGAGTACCTTTTGTGCATACGCACCATCCTTTTATGCCCAAAATTTATGCCACAATCAAAAAACATTGGCCCCTTTTGTCTCAATCATACCCTGAGATTCAATCTTTTCAACATCCAGTCCTGATCAGTACCAGAAGGCCTACAAACATTAGAGACAGACTTGTGAGAGCTGACATCGGTAGCTCACACCTTCCGGCGACACAAAAACTGCTACAGACCCAACGCAAGGGCACGTTTCCATGCCTGGGCTGCGCAGCATGTTCCAACGTTATTAAATCCGATAGCGTGTTGCATCCACATACAGGTAAATCATACCCTATTAAGGGATATTTCACTTGTGACTCAAACTTCGTAGTGTACATTATCAAATGTCCATGTGGTCTCCTCTATGTAGGGGAGACCACCCAACACATCAGAGACAGAATATCTGGACATAAGTCCACTATACGTTGTGGAAAAACATGGTTACCGTTGCCAGATCACTTTGCCAAATCACACCATACGGTCGCCCAACTTAAGTTCCAAGTACTTGAGCATGTTCCACGTCCACGTAGGGGTGGTAACCACATCAAATTACTTAAACAGAGAGAGACCTTTTGGATTTATACCCTCGACACACTATCACCGAAAGGCCTCAATCGTGAAATTGATTGGCTGACATGATTGCATATAGACGGTTTTTTTTCTCTGTCATCCTCACTCATTATGTTTTTCATTTTCCCATAGACTCGCTGACTATTATCAACACTGGTGAGTGCACATCCCTACAACCCTCCCCATTTGATATATAGTGTTTTTGCTATTTTCCATTTTTTATTTTTATTATTTTTTATTATTTTCATTTTTATTTTTCATTTTTTCATTTTATTTTTATTTTTTATTTTTTATTTTTTATTTTTCTTTTTATTTTGCATTATTTATTTTCATTTTTTCATATAATTCTCAATTTTTTTACAAAAATCCTTTATTTTTTATTTTTCATTAATTTTTCCCTTTTTCCACCAGTTCATTATACCCACGTTTCTACTTTTACCATATTTTGCTACTCCCATGACTCTTCCCGTCTTAAGCACATTCCCTCCTGCTACATTCTTTCCTTTCCCTCTTAAACGGCGCATGCGCATTACATATTACAAGCTATACCCCCATAGCGCTCTCAGCGCAGCCGCAGTGGGTCTCCTAGTACCCGTCACGTCACTTCCGGTCCGGATGACACACATCCGGCCCGGCGATGTCAGCCGGCATTTATACCCGGCTTTTTCATTTCTGCAGCGTGTCACACATCCAGCAAGACGCGGGAGCGTCGCTGCGCCACAGCCATTTACAGGTAATCTTTCTCCTATACACATTTTGTTCTCTTAAGCCAGCAATCTGTTTTTCGGCCCACTTACCTTAATATATGCGCAGCAACACTCATTAGAGGGACCGCACAGATAGCTGCAGTGCACAGCCCTTTGATATACATTGCGAACATTAGTATTTTAGCCAGTAAGCTGTTTTTCGGCCCAACTAACCTCAATATATGCGCAGCAACACTCATTACAGCCCTTTGATATGCATTGCGAACATTAGTATCTAGCTCCTACTTGTCTGTAAGATATATTCACAACTTACATCTCTCCTTCTACAGATCCTACATTTCCTTCCTGGATCGTTACTTTTTTCTACTCTCTAACAACCACACAGGTATTTTTTGTCTTTTTTATTAATTTTATTTTTACTATAGAGTGGTATACACCTATATACTACTCCGACTAGGGTTATATATAACAAACAGTTAACAAAAAAATTTGTTTATTTTTTATTAATGCTTATACCCCAGGCCATCCATTTGGGGAGCCATCTTCTCCTATCTAGACCCTTGAGCATTCTATTGGAACAGGTATTTGAGGATTTCTCACCAGTGTTGAACTTTCTATAGCATTTCATTTAATCTGACAATGTCGCACCTATTACCCTCTCTAGATATTGCAATCCAATTATCTCGTTAATCACTCTGAAGCTGTTTTCAGGTAAAATTATCCCTAACTTATATCTTCCTTTCTCATATCTGGGATGAACTCCTTTCACCACGTGTTTCTTCACTTTTTCCTATCTCTTGACATACGGTTGGTGCTTGCTGGTCTCTATGCCACAAGCAGGGTTCACTTTGCATTTGGTTAATATTATTTTAATATGTTTTATTTGATTTTGTATCATAATTGTTCAACCATTGTATTTATTGTTTAAAACCCCTTTTGATTTGTTTTTCTTTTTTCCTTTTGTATAGCGGCTTCTTGAAAAAGACTCGTGAGAGTCGAAACGTTGTGTCATTTACGTCGCTATGATAAAACATGCTCCCTATCACTTTTTTGGTTGTTTAATAAATATTGTTTGATTTTGCATAGAATTCCTGTCTGAGAGTGCAGTGCTATTTATATTTCTAGATTTGGATTTATTCCATGACACTAGCACCTCACCATTCAATTATTCGTGTGCACACCATTTGTCTTATATAAAAGGAGGGGAGTTAGATTTCTTGAGCCCTATGAAATTTAGTCGCCACCTTAGGCCACTTTAGTTTTCAATACTATCTTGTCCGGGAATACAGACAAGAAGGGGCTCATATCCTTTTCTCCATTATACAATCTGTTCATAATCATTATTAGAAGGTTTCAGTCCAATATACATAGTCTTTGTAATGGAGGCATCTATCAGTCTCTGGAGTAGTCCTCTGATGCATGGGATACAACAACAACCGCAGACGATTAGTATGGCTGCCACGACTGCCAGTGAGATGAGAAGACTGGACACAAGATGCTTCCATTGTCCAAACCATGAGTCCAGCCAATCAGTAAACGGTTGTCAATACCATAATTTTCAGCCAGTTCATCAGATAGTGATGTAAGACCCTCCAAAGCCTTTGTGATGCTTCCATCTGGGGCGGTATTATTTGGAATAAACGTTCCAAACATTTTACAAATCCCTCCCCTCTCTGCTAGCAGCATGTCTAAGCAGAAGTGTATCTAGGATTTCTGGCACCCAGGGCAAGAATTCGGTTCGGCGCCCCTCCCCCCCCGCACACATGCGATTTGCACACTTAGTCATGTACAGACGAGCTGCTCTCCCTAATGCTCTCAATGTTCAGTGAAAAATCTGAGAGAAGCAGGAAGAGAAGCTCGTTGTCACAGGACCATAAGTATGAAAATCGCATATGAGTGAGGGGTCCATGTGATGACTACAGGAACCTGCAGAGCTGAATCCTGACATTACAGCTTCTGAATTCTCACAACGAATGCACTGCACACTTTTAGGATTCTCCCTTACCGGTGGCAAGAGTGGACAGTCATGTCAGCACAAGCATGTGATTTATATACTTCTGGCCATATTCCGGCTAGACGTGCTCGGCCTCGCTCTGTTCATTTTCATTGAGGCCACACATGTCTAGTGAGCATGTGACCGCATGTATGTAAATTACCGGCACGAGAGAATCCTAACAGCGTGCAGTGAGCACTGTGAGAATTCTGAAATTGACTATTTCTCATGTTTTTATTTGTTAGGAGCATTAAAGGGGTTGTCCAGGTTTGTGCTGAGTCTGCAGTCATTCTATGTGACACAGACCTGGAGAACCCCTTTAATGCTCCTAACAAATAAAGACATGAGAATTAGCCAATTTCACAAATAATATTTACATCCAGGTACCTTATAGATGACGTCGTCTCTGGAATCGTTCTCCTTTTCTTCATCTTGTCCAGATCCCATGATGAGTTTTCTCATCCACAGCCGTCTCTGCAGACCTCCATCTTCTCCGCTCTTCTGCACCAACTCTCCACACGATGCCCTTAAAGACAGAAGAGTCATTATAATGCTCCTAAATAAAAATATCTGCAATATACTGTCGCCTCACACTATTCCCCTCCCTCCTCACACTGTTTCCTCTCACATTCCCCCTGTTCACCATACTGTCTCCTCATATTTACCCCCTCACTCTCTATACTGTCTGCTCACACACACCCGACTCCCCATACTGTGTCTGCACACATCCCATCATCCTCACTTCCCATACTGTGTCCACATACATTCTCCCGTTCACTCCCCATACTGTCTGCACTCATACATGCCCTCATACATACATACTCTTCAGTACCCTCAAATCCCCCCACACATATTAAATGCCCCTATCCCCACTCCAAATCCCCCACACACATTAAGAACCCCCCACACACATTAAGTACCCCCATCCCCACTCCAAATCCCCCCACACATAAAAGAACCCCCCATCCCCACTCCAAATCCCCCCACATAAAAAAGCCCCATCCCCACTCCAAATCCCCCACACATAAAAGAACCCCCCATCCCCACTCCAAGTCCCCCCACACATAAAATAACCCCCCATCCCCACTCCAAATCCCCCACTCATAAAAGAACCCCCCATCCCCACTCCAAATCCCCCCACATAAAATAGCCCCATCCCCTCTCCAAATCCCCCACTCATAAAATAGCCCCCCATCCCCACTCCAAATCCCCCACACATAAAATAACCCCATCCCCACTCCAAATCCCCCCACTCATAAAAGAACCCCCCATCCCCACTCCAAATCCCCCCACATAAAATAGCCCCCCATCCCCACTCCAAACCCCCTCACACATAAAAGAACCCCCCATCCCCACTCTAAATTCACCCCCCCATACACACACACTCACACATTATGCCCCCCATTAATCTTCTGTGGTTTCTTCAGCTCCATAGTGGAGCACACTCACCACCAATCTTCACCCTTCTGGGCGCCGCCGGCGAGTGACGTCAGCAGCGTGATCACATGACCTGATCACGCTGCAGACGTCGCTCTGACCCAGCGGTCAGAGCTTCAATTGTACTGGCGTCTGTATAGATGCCAGTGCAATTGATCCCTGGGAGCCGGCACGCAGCAGCTTCTCTGCGCCGGCTGTCAGCTTGACAGCCGACACAGGGAACTGCAGACTCCCAGGCCGGGGCGGCAGAATGCAGCTGCTGGGGAGACACTGCGGACCGCCGCATTAGGCGGCCCGACTGCGCCCCCCTGCTGGCTGCGCCCGGGGCACATGCCCCGGCTGCCCCCCCTAGATACGCCCCTGTGTCTAAGGCCATCCTATTCTGCCATGGCATCAAAGAAGTTGGGGCCAATTGTTCAGCTATCCCCTTTATTGCATCCCTAGTGTAATTTATAAACCTCTGTTGATTATAGTAAATATAATTTATCCAATCCACATTCTTATTTAGGGTAGCCCACCAGAAGAGAACTGACTCAAATCCTGCTGCAATCTGGTTCCTAGCTTTGTACTCGTCTGGGACCCCTCTTGGGACTCCTATACTGTCTATATAGATCCTTGGGTCAAAAGAGCCAACAGGTGTTGATCTTCTGTTTCTACGTAGAGTTTCAGCATCTATGTTACCCTTGGTTATCTCTTCTGAGGAAATTATTTGGAACAGCATGAGCACCTGAGCCAGAGCACAGCTGCCAACCCAATTAGTTGGCAGGCAGGCCCTTAATCTCATGTCCCCACACAGCCACCAAATATCACTTCTTGCTGCAGTGTGATTATCAAACCACTTAGCTTTGTAACCATCCGTGTCTGAATCTATGGGAATGGTAGTTTCACAAAACTCTGAGGTTAGATTTTCTACCCGTCTTCCTATTCCTACCCCTGTCCCTTTCCTTTGAAAACAAGTGTAGTTGCCAGGGTATGGAAAAACTCTAGGAGGTACTTGATCCATCTTTGCTATTGGATACAGAACTGAAAAAATGGCAAATAGCATTATCAGTAGGGTCATATGAGACGTTATATAAGGCTACCATACAGTGTAGACCTGTTTGATCTTTGGTATATGTAATAAGGATCTACCAATCAAAAAATGAGGTGTATAAAGCAAGGTAGAAGTGCAGGCTAAAATTTAACTTTTAATAATTGCCCTTAAAAAATGAGATTTTCGTTAAGTATATAACAACAAACAATAAAAGTGTGTCCTAAACACCAATAACTTGTGAAAAAACAAAATATATTTAAAACCGTCAGTAAAACAGACTTGACTTAATCATGGGTTAAATAGGGATAGATCTATCTGGACACTATCCACACAATTCAAACAATCTTGTTAATATCAATGACTGTATGTGCTTATTTCCTCTCATAAATTGCACATCAAAAAACATGGAACAGTCTTACCACATATCGATGTTCACCGTGTGTTTGAAGATGGGGGAGGCCTTTTTAAGAATAATGCCATACATTACCCCAAATCAGGTGGACTGTCAGTCCTTGGTTCACATGTGTCCACCTGATTTGGGGTAATGTATGGCATTATTCTTAAAAAGGCCTCCCCATCTTCAAACACACGGTGAACATCGATATGTGGTAAGACTGTTCCATGTTACTCTGGGGAATTATTAATGAAGTGCCTTGGCCATGTGATCACTCTTCCTGCAACCTCCTACTGTCTGGCCTCCCCTCTAGCACTCTGGCACCACTCCAGTCCATCCTACACTCTGCTGCACGACTAATCCACCTGTCTCCCCGCTATTCCCCAGCCTCCCCCTATGCCAGGCCCTTCACTGGCTTCCTATTGCCCAGAGGCTCCAGTTCAAAACCTTAACCATGACATACAAAGCCATCCACAACCTTTCTCCTCCATACATCTGTGACATGGTCTCCCGCTACCTACCGACACGCAACCTTCGATCCTCTCAAGATCTCCTTCTCGACTCCCCCCTCATCTCTTCTTCCCACAACTGCATACAAGACTTCTCCCGGGCTTCCCCCATACTCTGGAACTCCTGCCGCAAAACATCAGACTTTCACCAACAACAGAGACCTTCAAGAAGAACCTGAAGACCCACCTGTTCCAACAAGCCTACAACCTGCAATGATCCTCAGTCTACTGAACCATCGCACGACCAGCTCTACCCTTTCCTAGTGTATTCTCACCCATCCCCGCAGACTGTGAGCCCTCGCGGGCAGGGTCCTCTCTCCTTCTGTACTTGTGTGTCCCTTGTCTAGCACATGTTTATTGTACCTGTCTATATTTTTCCCTTTTCATATGTAAAGCGTCATGGAATAAATGGCGCTATATAAATGTATAATAATAATAATAATAATAATAATAGAGTCACAGTACTTCGCCCTAAAGGCCTGTCACTAAGAAATAGCACGCTCTTATTAGCCCTTGAATATTCAGAGGTTTTATGTATCAACCAGAAAGCAAGACTAGTCAATAATAAGCAAGCCAAAGTTATTCCAACTACCTCAAAATTCTTCAGCACCATGTGGGAGGTGATTGTGCGTATAAGACAGAAGACAGACAGACTTATCCCCTGACTCAAGGTGCCACCTTGTAGTCACCAAAGAGAAATGCAGGGAATCTAACCCGAAAAGATCGGCGTATTTGACACCGTACCTCTAGCACTCTCCAAGAGCACGTACGTAGCTTCCTCTGAGTATCTGCCGTCAAAGATATATCCTCACATGAATCCTGGCAAGCCAGTTAGCATGGAGAGGCACTCTGAGTGACAGACCTAGCAGAGTATTCTCATAGCCTCAAGGTTAGCATACATTCACACTTCAATCATGCACTAAACATATAACACTAAGTAACAGACATACAAATAGCAGTGTGTGGCCAAGCTGCGCTTGGTACACATGTTCCCAGGAGTATGCACAAAAAGGAAATTGCAAAAACCTGATATTCATTCACAACACTCACACTTCCCAACACTACCACTAGAGGGAATCTTAGACTATTTAAGGGTGAGTTAGGTAGCAGTAGTGATTATTCAAGAATTCAAGAGAGCGGAGTTAGTTCCTGTCAGAGCTCAGAGAGAGCTGAAGTGATTCCTGTCAGAGACAGAAGGAGAGAGATTGAGCTGATATCTCAGAACAGACAGATTGCTAGTACCCTATGTATGTGGAAAGTGACTCTCGGAGCAAGCGTGTATTCAGTCTGACGGAACGTCCTGAGAGCTGCTCTGGACAGAGTCTTTGAAGGAAAGAAGGAAGGGGACTACAGTTTGCAGAACATTGAGTTAACTGAGAACAGTCAGTGAGCTGGAGAAAAAGAAAGCTGACAACTACACCTACTGCTACCCGTGCTTATGTTAAGGGTAAGAGTGAGGCGACGGGCGAGTGGTGACCCAAGATAGGAGTGACTTCGGTGACAGATCACCTTCACTCGACTAACCGGACACCGGGGTCCGAAGTATTGCTAGAACCTTTACGGCTAGTGAGAGAAACACCGGAATCCTTGCTGGACTTCAAGTCACAGAAGGTAGCCCTAAGTGTCGATACGTAACAGGAGTCAGGGGGAACAGGACGCAGTCGGCCTGATCAGCCACAACGGCTTAGTTCTTTCCAACATCTGGTCACCAGAGATAGAAAAGGCTCCACCACAATGTCGATCGGGCGTAGCTGTTATACATAGAGTTGAACTTCGCTTCACGCAGGTTGGAAACTCACACATTAAAGGGAAAGGAGGCCTTAAACTCACTCAGCGATTACCTGAATGTGCATTCTCCACCCTGACCAGCTTCCCGGGAAATACCTGCAACCTTCAACAGTAAAGGTATGGAAATAGAACAACTTGTGTGTGACTGACTTATTATCTGCAACACCATTGACTTTGAGGGACCAGTCCCACCTGTGGGGGACTTAACATCTAGCTGCCTAATAACATCCCCTCAGAAGATTCATCTTGCAGCGCTGGTCAAATTGATCAGAAACCACAGGTGGCGTCACAAACTATTACTACAATCCCCTGTAAATATTCCCTCATTGTATGAGCGCCCAGGGCCACGGACCGAGCTCTGCTGCCAGTGACATCCCCCATAGACTTCCATGGGCTCGGTGCCGAGTATCCCATAACCCTGGTACCATGTGCGACTCAGCAGCAACAGAGAATAACGAATCTAATATACTGTTAAGTATCCCGTAGGATATTTTACTTGTTCTTTGTCAATAATATGAACCGGGTTTGGAAGGCCCGACTATACCATACCCTGGTTCCGGCCAGCAGCTTGTGGAACAGTGGGAGACACAGAGATTGTATGTAAGAATTCAAAGGTTCTTACCTTCCCGGGATTTGTCTGTGTTCCTCTGTCTCAGTCTGCAAAGGTGCCGGGCTTCAGGTACTGCTTGAGCCTTCTTCTTCCCAGTCCCCACCAGGGACGCCAATGTTAGGTTTGGGTGGTCTTCAATTAAGACCCTCTCAGTATATTAGATCGTGCCAGATTAGGTATAGCTTCGATCGAGGCAAGATGGTGAGATGAAATGACACAGGAGACAAGTCTCTGATTCTGATGCCAAAGTC
The DNA here is from genome assembly GCA_033576555.1 of Oophaga sylvatica. NCBI lineage: Eukaryota > Metazoa > Chordata > Amphibia > Anura > Dendrobatidae > Oophaga > Oophaga sylvatica. Next base: position 25,541 of record JARQOD010004353.1, read on the forward strand.
ATCTACTTTATTGGGTACCCAGCCAGCTTATATACACTACTGGACTGGGCGTATACATGCATTAGGTAATGGTGTTTTCCAGAACATATTAGTAAATTATTTATTACAGTAAATACATCTTGTCATGTATCTCATAGGTCATGTCAACTTGACTAATTGGTTATCTAACAGAAGAATTCATTAATCATCAGGTGTTCCCTTTGATGGATCCCCAATTGTTGTCATAAGCAGTTATATCTTTATTACTCTACTGATTAATTGCATACTTCATCGTTATTCGCTTGTAGCCATCATGGCACTTCCCCATTATTAGGGTGATTATCCCACAGTCCCAAGATCACATAGTCATCTTGTTGACTGACCTTTGATATATGCCATGTTGCTGGTTCAATCAGCAAATAATGTCAGTTTGGAATATAGCAGAGAAAGATTCTTAAAGGGATGTGTATATGAAGATTCATAAGCTCTAGCATTAACAAGGGTATTAGAATATAAAATATAGAAAGGTCTCCCAGATCCCTATCACTGACATCCATGCGGAGAAATTGGTTCGCGCCTTTCACCGGGCTCACCCTGATCGGCCTGGTGGCGCCGGTGAGGGCTTGGTGACCCCTCCTCAAGGGGGTCACTGTTGTCAGCATGTTGGAAATGACTTCTGAATTGGGGCTCCCTCTTGTGGTTGCTGAGGGTATTGAACCAGTGTTGAATAGTAGAAGTCCATCACCTGCGAGCGATGATTGGCATTCAGGGGGGACGGACAGGGCTGATATAAGTGAGGTGACCTCCCATGATCCTCGCCGGTGATTTGTTTCCTCTTCCTGGTCTAGTTTGGAAGTCAGCTGGTTTTCTGCTGTCTCCTGCGTACATTCAGATAAGTTACTTTCTGCTTTTTTTTCTGTGGTTAGATTTTCTTTGTTTTTGCTGCCCTGCTTGGTGAGGTCAGCTGTGTCCCCTACAGGGGCCTGTGCTGGTCCTTGGTTCTCATTTGTTTCTGTTCATTTGCTCTGTTCCTGTGGTTTCAGTGCTGCTGGGTAGCTGTGTGTTCACACTAGAGATCTGATTAGTGGGGGCGAGATCGTGTGGTCTCAGCATTTTTGGAATCAGAAGTGTTGGAAGATTTCCTAGGTTTTGCTGGGTTGCAGACAGTATTCTTTCCTATCCGGTCCTGTCTAGATAGCTTTTGGCCCCAGCGTTTGCTTCTCTATTTTCTACTTGCGTTTGTATTTCATCTTGTCTAACTGCCATTATATGTGTGGGGGCTGCCTATTCCTTTGGGGCTCTACTCTGGGGCAGTTAGCTTTCCTCTTTCTATCTTCAGATGTAGCTTATCTCTCCGGCTGTGACGAGGCATCTAGGTCACCGTAGGTGCGTCCCACGGCTGCTTCTAGTTGTGCGGTTAGTTTAGGGGTCTGCAACCTTTTAGTTCCCAACCTCTCTGGTGCCTTTGCTGTTTTTTGCTCCTGTCCTCCTCAGCTACCAAATCATAACACACTGGTTGTATTGTATGGGACAACAGACAACAATCTCCCATATTCTTCATTTGTCTGGTATGTAGAGTAGGATGGCAAAACGGAAGCCTTTCTTTATAAAGAAATACATCCAAACCCAGCTATGTTTTGTCAAAACCTACTTCAAGTCTGCCAAAATCATGTGGGAAAATGTTATGGTCTGATGAGACCAAGGTTGAACTTTTCAGCCATAATTCCAAAGGTACATTTGGCTCAAAGACAAAGCTGTATATCACCAAAAGAACACTATCCCCACAGTGAAGAATTATACTTTGGGGCTGTTCTTTGGCAGCCTGAACTGGGGCTTTAGTCAAGGTGAAGGGAATCATGGGCATTTCCAAATATCAGACAAATTTACAATTGCCCCTCAGTCGACTGCTTAAAAGCTGTAGATGACGTGGAAGTTAACATTTTAACAAAACAACAACCCTAAGTGTACCTGTAAGGTTCTATGTATATATTCCTGAAACTCAGTTTGTTCGTCAGCCATTTTACTTTCTGTCTTGCTGCAGCTATCTTGCCCTCAGTCAAAATGGAGTTTCCAGCTTGCATGTTCCCGCCCTGATTCTCTCCTTTGCTTCTTAAGCAGCCACAGCTGAGCAATCAGTGCTTCAGAAACTAGCCTGCAGTGAACCTGTGACTTGACTCCTGTAAGCCTTGGACCTTGTACTCCAGCTATTCCTACTGAGGAACTCTGAAGCACTTGTGGACTCTGAACCCTGCTCTTTGAAAGACCCATGTTTGCATGGACTTACGGTAACAGAGAAGTAGATCCTGAATCTGTATTGGAGAGTGATTGCTGAGCTTGGATTACTCTGGCCTGCTGTGTCTCCTGTTTCTGTGTCTGCAAACTGTGTGACTATTTCAAGAGGGAGACCATTAGAGGCGTATACGGCAAAGTCAGGGTTTGGGGGTTGGAGACTGTCACTGGACCAGTACTTGTTGTAGAGAACATCGGGTATAATGGTTACCTGGGATCCAGTGTCCAGCAGGGCAGGGATTGCGATCCCGTCCAGTATGATGGACAGGTATGGTCTTCCTCCCACAAACCTGCGGTTCCAGTCTGAGGGGCCTGAGGAGTCTATTCCTGGGTGTTGGCCCTCGGACCCAGGATTTGCTTGTTTAAAGGACACAGACGTGCTGGGTGACCTTCCTTGTGGCAGCGGTAGCAGATGATCTCTCGGCGAGGATGATGCTGGTCGCGGGTCCTTCCTGGGGGTGGCGTTGTCCTCCTCCGGCGGGGCGACGTCCTCCCTCTCCTCCGGCGCATCCAAGGGACATCCTCCGGGCAGTCAGCCAGCAAGATCTTTCCTTCTTCTTTTGTCGGCAATTGCAGGGCACTCATTACAGTGGCCAGGTTTTTGGTCAGCTGGCACACTTCTGAGCGCAGACAGTCCAGCTCAGTAGGGGGCGCCTCCTGCGTTTTGGCTTCTGCAACCAGCGGGGAAAAGGTGGATGCTGCTGGCTTTAGGGTGGTTTCACTCGGTTGATGCTGGGTTGCCATGTTTCCAGAGGTTGCAGTCCTTTTATAGCCATATCCTTAAGGGCGTCAAAGGTAGCATCAGGATGATCCAAGGACCACCAGTGCACAGTCCTGCCTTCCGCTTGGGACCTCAATCCCCGTACAAATTGTTCCTTTAACATTTTATTTTCGTCGGTGACACTTATAGGGTTTACTTGTTTAAGAGCTCGCAGGGCCCCTTGTAGTCGGCAGGCATAGTCCCTAATGCTGTCATCTGATTTCTGGGAACATTGATAAAACCTCATCCGGAGATCTGTTTCAGTGCGATCCTCAAAGATAGTCTGTAGCTTTAAGAAAATTGCAAACACTGACTCCTGGTCTGCAGTCGTCCAAGTCTCTACCTCTCTCTCAGCAGCACCAGTTAATTGTCCCACTACTACTGCAGCTCTTTGCTTTTCTGTCATAGGATACATGTCCATTATGCTGCATATTTTTTGCTTGAACCCTGACAGGGTGTCTGGCTTGCCGCTGTACTGAGGGAGCCACTTTGCTCCAGGCATGTATGGCAGCGTTAGCGGTACTATTGGGACCACAGGACCAGATGAGGGGCCCACATTTCCGTCCTGCGCTGCAGCGCCAAGTGGTAAGTCATTGGGGTCGTCGGCCTGGACCGCGCTGTCGGCTTGCTGCTGTGACATATCTGCGCCCCCTTACTTAATCGTAGCCTACCTTCTCTGAAGGCTGCAGCTCTGCCGGCACAGCGGTGGAGAGAAGACCTGTGTCGCTGGCGCTCTGACGTCAGGGCGTTCACTGAAGCTCTCCACAGGACCTGCCGCCGCGTCAGCGCTGGGGGCGTGTTCAGGACTCAGCGCCTTTTTCAGGTACGCCCACTAATTTTCGCGCCACTAGGTGAGTGCACGCCCACCTTCTTCACCAGCGCCTCAGGGCGCGAATATGGCAATAAAATGGCGGTTGTTGTTTTACAAAAATGGCAATACAGTCTCTGATGATTTTTGGCAGTTCTCAAGCACAAAAACAGTTCAAATTAGGCACACAGGACTCGCGTTTCACGAGCTTCAGAATCCTGTTCGTGACGCCAAATTAAAGATGACGCGCACGTACCAGGGCTTTGGGGTACTCGGCACCGAGCCCATGGAAGTCTATGGGGGATGTCACGGGTAACCAGCTCGGTACGTGCCCTGGGCGCTCACCGTAATGTGGGATATTTAAAGGGGATGATGGAAATGTTCGTGTAAGTTGTCGTGACGCCACTTGTAGTATCTGGTCAGAGGGACCAGCGCTGCTGTGCACATACTCTGGAAGGGATGATGTTGGGCAGCTAGATGGTAGGTCTTCTACAAGTAAGACGGTGTCCTTCCAGGGTGGATAGAAATATGTGGATGCAGGACAGATGGGGATCCCGCCGTCAGAGACAATAAGTGAGTCACACACAAAAGTCAGTTTGGTACCTTTACTGCAGGAATGGCAGGTACTCCCCGGAGCACGGCAGGGCGAAGGATGTACGTCCGGATTCCTCCACTGGTAGGTGTATGGCCTCCTGTTCTCTGTCGTTATTTAATGAAGTCCTGACCTGCTTGTAGCTAGGTCTAACTCAGTCTCTGTTCTGTACCTGGCTGACTTGGTGGGGGACCTTCTCTATAGCAGAACAGGGTCTTTTTATCGCTGATCAGGCAGACTCTGTTCCCCTGATCCTGTACGTGTCAACTCTGTGGTACTCCTGGGACTTGTAGTCCTCCAGGAACTCCGGTGTTCTCCTAAAAGGTCGTAGAGATCCTTATAGGCTCGGGACCCGGCGTCCGGTATTCGTTGCTGGGGGGAAAGCTATTAATGCTTACTGGCCCCTCCAATTCCACTTGTTTTCGGCCTACCTGGGTCCTATAAAGATCACACACGCTGGCAGTTAATGTGCTGCCTCTTCACCGCTCTCTTAAGCGTCGGCACGCTTCCTCCTGAGCTACACTTCAGCTTCAGCTCTGACTAGGATTAATCAATCTCAGTCTGTTTTTAGCTCTGACTGAGCTCTGACAGGAATCCTCTCACTCTGGTGTCCTGAGGAGAACTCATCTGTCCCTCACAGCTTGTCTGAGGTAACTGCTGTTCTGATCTGTCTGAGGTAAACCTGGAACTAACTGGGTTTTTTTATGTGCCTAACACACAGCTCCCTCTACTGGTCTCTTAGGTAAGCTGAAATGTGTGTGTGTATAATGACCTTTAGTGGGATCTTCCTTTAGTACATCCTTCTGGAAGATATGGATCCAGTCACAGCTGGGCTCCACACATACATATTTACACTACTAGGCTATGTATACTCGATATATACCCATCACCCACCGGAAATGCACTGTGTATACTATGACTAAGGGAGGCAAGTGAGTGGGTGCAGTCGTGGGCTTTATAAAAGAGCATTACCGGTAAGTAATCCAGTTTTTTCTCTTCGCCACGACAGCACCCACTGAGAGATTTTCAGAGACAATCACCTGGGAGGGACCACCATGTCAAGGACAGATCTACCAAATACCAAGTCCGCTGAGGAGGATAAGTCTAGCCTATAGTGGTCATAGAAGGTAGAAGGTGAAGCCCAGGTTGCGGCCTTACATATAAGGTCTATCGGGACATCTGCTCTTTCAGCCCAGGAGGAAGATATGGCCCATGCAGAATGTGAGTTCACGCCCTGCGGTGGGACCTTCCCCTTTGACAAATATGCCAGCGATATTGCGTCTCTGATCCATCGAGACAGCATACCTTTCGTGACTCCTGTCCCCTTTCCGCTGCCCTGGAAAGACACAAAGAGAGCCCTGCTCCGCCTCCAGGATTTAGTCCTGTCTAAATATGCCAAGACTGCCCTTTTTACGTCTAAAGTGTGGAATCTTTTTCCTGTGGTGATGTGGGGTTATCATAAAAGGAGGGGAGTTAGATTTCTTGAGCCCTATGAAATTTAGTCGCCACCTTAGGCCACTTTAGTTTTCAATACTATCTTGTCCGGGAATACAGACAAGAAGGGGCTCATATCCTTTTCTCCATTATACAATCTGTTCATAATCATTATTAGAAGGTTTCAGTCCAATATACATAGTCTTTGTAATGGAGGCATCTATCAGTCTCTGGAGTAGTCCTCTGATGCATGGGATACAACAACAACCGCAGACGATTAGTATGGCTGCCACGACTGCCAGTGAGATGAGAAGACTGGACACAAGATGCTTCCATTGTCCAAACCATGAGTCCAGCCAATCAGTAAACGGGTTGTCAATACCATAATTTTCAGCCAGTTCATCAGATAGTGATGTAAGACCCTCCAAAGCCTTTGTGATGCTTCCATCTGGGGCGGTATTATTTGGAATAAACGTTCCAAACATTTTACAAATCCCTCCCCTCTCTGCTAGCAGCATGTCTAAGCAGAAGTGTATCTAGGATTTCTGGCACCCAGGGCAAGAATTCGGTTCGGCGCCCCTCCCCCCCCCGCACACATGCGATTTGCACACTTAGTCATGTACAGACGAGCTGCTCTCCCTAATGCTCTCAATGTTCAGTGAAAAATCTGAGAGAAGCAGGAAGAGAAGCTCGTTGTCACAGGACCATAAGTATGAAAATCGCATATGAGTGAGGGGTCCATGTGATGACTACAGGAACCTGCAGAGCTGAATCCTGACATTACAGCTTCTGAATTCTCACAACGAATGCACTGCACACTTTTAGGATTCTCCCTTACCGGTGGCAAGAGTGGACAGTCATGTCAGCACAAGCATGTGATTTATATACTTCTGGCCATATTCCGGCTAGACGTGCTCGGCCTCGCTCTGTTCATTTTCATTGAGGCCACACATGTCTAGTGAGCATGTGACCGCATGTATGTAAATTACCGGCACGAGAGAATCCTAACAGCGTGCAGTGAGCACTGTGAGAATTCTGAAATTGACTATTTCTCATGTTTTTATTTGTTAGGAGCATTAAAGGGGTTGTCCAGGTTTGTGCTGAGTCTGCAGTCATTCTATGTGACACAGACCTGGAGAACCCCTTTAATGCTCCTAACAAATAAAGACATGAGAATTAGCCAATTTCACAAATAATATTTACATCCAGGTACCTTATAGATGACGTCGTCTCTGGAATCGTTCTCCTTTTCTTCATCTTGTCCAGATCCCATGATGAGTTTTCTCATCCACAGCCGTCTCTGCAGACCTCCATCTTCTCCGCTCTTCTGCACCAACTCTCCACACGATGCCCTTAAAGACAGAAGAGTCATTATAATGCTCCTAAATAAAAATATCTGCAATATACTGTCGCCTCACACTATTCCCCTCCCTCCTCACACTGTTTCCTCTCACATTCCCCCTGTTCACCATACTGTCTCCTCATATTTACCCCCTCACTCTCTATACTGTCTGCTCACACACACCCGACTCCCCATACTGTGTCTGCACACATCCCATCATCCTCACTTCCCATACTGTGTCCACATACATTCTCCCGTTCACTCCCCATACTGTCTGCACTCATACATGCCCTCATACATACATACTCTTCAGTACCCTCAAATCCCCCCACACATATTAAATGCCCCTATCCCCACTCCAAATCCCCCACACACATTAAGAACCCCCCACACACATTAAGTACCCCCCATCCCCACTCCAAATCCCCCCACACATAAAAGAACCCCCCATCCCCACTCCAAATCCCCCACATAAAAAAGCCCCCATCCCCACTCCAAATCCCCCACACATAAAAGAACCCCCCATCCCCACTCCAAGTCCCCCCACACATAAAATAACCCCCCATCCCCACTCCAAATCCCCCCACTCATAAAAGAACCCCCCATCCCCACTCCAAATCCCCCCACATAAAATAGCCCCATCCCCTCTCCAAATCCCCCACTCATAAAATAGCCCCCATCCCCACTCCAAATCCCCCCACACATAAAATAACCCCATCCCCACTCCAAATCCCCCCACTCATAAAAGAACCCCCCATCCCCACTCCAAATCCCCCCACATAAAATAGCCCCCCATCCCCACTCCAAACCCCCTCACACATAAAAGAACCCCCCATCCCCACTCTAAATTCACCCCCCCATACACACACACTCACACATTATGCCCCCCATTAATCTTCTGTGGTTTCTTCAGCTCCATAGTGGAGCACACTCACCACCAATCTTCACCCTTCTGGGCGCCGCCGGCGAGTGACGTCAGCAGCGTGATCACATGACCTGATCACGCTGCAGACGTCGCTCTGACCCAGCGGTCAGAGCTTCAATTGTACTGGCGTCTGTATAGATGCCAGTGCAATTGATCCCTGGGAGCCGGCACGCAGCAGCTTCTCTGCGCCGGCTGTCAGCTTGACAGCCGACACAGGGAACTGCAGACTCCCAGGCCGGGGCGGCAGAATGCAGCTGCTGGGGAGACACTGCGGACCGCCGCATTAGGCGGCCCGACTGCGCCCCCCTGCTGGCTGCGCCCGGGGCACATGCCCCGGCTGCCCCCCCTAGATACGCCCCTGTGTCTAAGGCCATCCTATTCTGCCATGGCATCAAAGAAGTTGGGGCCAATTGTTCAGCTATCCCCTTTATTGCATCCCTAGTGTAATTTATAAACCTCTGTTGATTATAGTAAATATAATTTATCCAATCCACATTCTTATTTAGGGTAGCCCACCAGAAGAGAACTGACTCAAATCCTGCTGCAATCTGGTTCCTAGCTTTGTACTCGTCTGGGACCCCTCTTGGGACTCCTATACTGTCTATATAGATCCTTGGGTCAAAAGAGCCAACAGGTGTTGATCTTCTGTTTCTACGTAGAGTTTCAGCATCTATGTTACCCTTGGTTATCTCTTCTGAGGAAATTATTTGGAACAGCATGAGCACCTGAGCCAGAGCACAGCTGCCAACCCAATTAGTTGGCAGGCAGGCCCTTAATCTCATGTCCCCACACAGCCACCAAATATCACTTCTTGCTGCAGTGTGATTATCAAACCACTTAGCTTTGTAACCATCCGTGTCTGAATCTATGGGAATGGTAGTTTCACAAAACTCTGAGGTTAGATTTTCTACCCGTCTTCCTATTCCTACCCCTGTCCCTTTCCTTTGAAAACAAGTGTAGTTGCCAGGGTATGGAAAAACTCTAGGAGGTACTTGATCCATCTTTGCTATTGGATACAGAACTGAAAAAATGGCAAATAGCATTATCAGTAGGGTCATATGAGACGTTATATAAGGCTACCATACAGTGTAGACCTGTTTGATCTTTGGTATATGTAATAAGGATCTACCAATCAAAAAATGAGGTGTATAAAGCAAGGTAGAAGTGCAGGCTAAAATTTAACTTTTAATAATTGCCCTTAAAAAATGAGATTTTCGTTAAGTATATAACAACAAACAATAAAAGTGTGTCCTAAACACCAATAACTTGTGAAAAAACAAAATATATTTAAAACCGTCAGTAAAACAGACTTGACTTAATCATGGGTTAAATAGGGATAGATCTATCTGGACACTATCCACACAATTCAAACAATCTTGTTAATATCAATGACTGTATGTGCTTATTTCCTCTCATAAATTGCACATCAAAAAACATGGAACAGTCTTACCACATATCGATGTTCACCGTGTGTTTGAAGATGGGGAAGGCCTTTTTAAGAATAATGCCATACATTACCCCAAATCAGGTGGACTGTCAGTCCTTGGTTCACATGTGTCCACCTGATTTGGGGTAATGTATGGCATTATTCTTAAAAAGGCCTCCCCCATCTTCAAACACACGGTGAACATCGATATGTGGTAAGACTGTTCCATGTTACTCTGGGGAATTATTAATGAAGTGCCTTGGCCATGTGATCACTCTTCCTGCAACCTCCTACTGTCTGGCCTCCCCTCTAGCACTCTGGCACCACTCCAGTCCATCCTACACTCTGCTGCACGACTAATCCACCTGTCTCCCCGCTATTCCCCAGCCTCCCCCCTATGCCAGGCCCTTCACTGGCTTCCTATTGCCCAGAGGCTCCAGTTCAAAACCTTAACCATGACATACAAAGCCATCCACAACCTTTCTCCTCCATACATCTGTGACATGGTCTCCCGCTACCTACCGACACGCAACCTTCGATCCTCTCAAGATCTCCTTCTCGACTCCCCCCTCATCTCTTCTTCCCACAACTGCATACAAGACTTCTCCCGGGCTTCCCCCATACTCTGGAACTCCCTGCCGCAAAACATCAGACTTTCACCAACAACAGAGACCTTCAAGAAGAACCTGAAGACCCACCTGTTCCAACAAGCCTACAACCTGCAATGATCCTCAGTCTACTGAACCATCGCACGACCAGCTCTACCCTTTCCTAGTGTATTCTCACCCATCCCCGCAGACTGTGAGCCCTCGCGGGCAGGGTCCTCTCTCCTTCTGTACTTGTGTGTCCCTTGTCTAGCACATGTTTATTGTACCTGTCTATATTTTTCCCTTTTCATATGTAAAGCGTCATGGAATAAATGGCGCTATATAAATGTATAATAATAATAATAATAATAATAATAGTGTCACAGTACTTCGCCCTAAAGGCCTGTCACTAAGAAATAGCACGCTCTTATTAGCCCTTGAATATTCAGAGGTTTTATGTATCAACCAGAAAGCAAGACTAGTCAATAATAAGCAAGCCAAAGTTATTCCAACTACCTCAAAATTCTTCAGCACCATGTGGGAGGTGATTGTGCGTATAAGACAGAAGACAGACAGACTTATCCCCTGACTCAAGGTGCCACCTTGTAGTCACCAAAGAGAAATGCAGGGAATCTAACCCGAAAAGATCGGCGTATTTGACACCGTACCTCTAGCACTCTCCAAGAGCACGTACGTAGCTTCCTCTGAGTATCTGCCGTCAAAGATATATCCTCACATGAATCCTGGCAAGCCAGTTAGCATGGAGAGGCACTCTGAGTGACAGACCTAGCAGAGTATTCTCATAGCCTCAAGGTTAGCATACATTCACACTTCAATCATGCACTAAACATATAACACTAAGTAACAGACATACAAATAGCAGTGTGTGGCCAAGCTGCGCTTGGTACACATGTTCCCAGGAGTATGCACAAAAAGGAAATTGCAAAAACCTGATATTCATTCACAACACTCACACTTCCCAACACTACCACTAGAGGGAATCTTAGACTATTTAAGGGTGAGTTAGGTAGCAGTAGTGATTATTCAAGAATTCAAGAGAGCGGAGTTAGTTCCTGTCAGAGCTCAGAGAGAGCTGAAGTGATTCCTGTCAGAGACAGAAGGAGAGAGATTGAGCTGATATCTCAGAACAGACAGATTGCTAGTACCCTATGTATGTGGAAAGTGACTCTCGGAGCAAGCGTGTATTCAGTCTGACGGAACGTCCTGAGAGCTGCTCTGGACAGAGTCTTTGAAGGAAAGAAGGAAGGGGACTACAGTTTGCAGAACATTGAGTTAACTGAGAACAGTCAGTGAGCTGGAGAAAAAGAAAGCTGACAACTACACCTACTGCTACCCGTGCTTATGTTAAGGGTAAGAGTGAGGCGACGGGCGAGTGGTGACCCAAGATAGGAGTGACTTCGGTGACAGATCACCTTCACTCGACTAACCGGACACCGGGGTCCGAAGTATTGCTAGAACCTTTACGGCTAGTGAGAGAAACACCGGAATCCTTGCTGGACTTCAAGTCACAGAAGGTAGCCCTAAGTGTCGATACGTAACAGGAGTCAGGGGGAACAGGACGCAGTCGGCCTGATCAGCCACAACGGCTTAGTTCTTTCCAACATCTGGTCACCAGAGATAGAAAAGGCTCCACCACAATGTCGATCGGGCGTAGCTGTTATACATAGAGTTGAACTTCGCTTCACGCAGGTTGGAAACTCACACATTAAAGGGAAAGGAGGCCTTAAACTCACTCAGCGATTACCTGAATGTGCATTCTCCACCCTGACCAGCTTCCCGGGAAATACCTGCAACCTTCAACAGTAAAGGTATGGAAATAGAACAACTTGTGTGTGACTGACTTATTATCTGCAACACCATTGACTTTGAGGGACCAGTCCCACCTGTGGGGGACTTAACATCTAGCTGCCTAATAACATCCCCTCAGAAGATTCATCTTGCAGCGCTGGTCAAATTGATCAGAAACCACAGGTGGCGTCACAAACTATTACTACAATCCCCTGTAAATATTCCCTCATTGTATGAGGCCCAGGGCCACGGACCGAGCTCTGCTGCCAGTGACATCCCCCATAGACTTCCATGGGCTCGGTGCCGAGTATCCCATAACCCTGGTACCATGTGCGACTCAGCAGCAACAGAGAATAACGAATCTAATATACTGTTAAGTATCCCGTAGGATATTTTACTTGTTCTTTGTCAATAATATGAACCGGGTTTGGAAGGCCCGACTATACCATACCCTGGTTCCGGCCAGCAGCTTGTGGAACAGTGGGAGACACAGAGATTGTATGTAAGAATTCAAAGGTTCTTACCTTCCCGGGATTTGTCTGTGTTCCTCTGTCTCAGTCTGCAAAGGTGCCGGGCTTCAGGTACTGCTTGAGCCTTCTTCTTCCCAGTCCCCACCAGGGACGCCAATGTTAGGTTTGGGTGGTCTTCAATTAAGACCCTCTCAGTATATTAGATCGTGCCAGATTAGGTATAGCTTCGATCGAGGCAAGATGGTGAGATGAAATGACACAGGAGACAAGTCTCTGATTCTGATGCCAAAGTCATCTACTTTATTGGGTACCCAGCCAGCTTATATACACTACTGGACTGGGCGTATACATGCATTAGGTAATGGTGTTTTCCAGAACATATTAGTAAATTATTTATTACAGTAAATACATCTTGTCATGTATCTCATAGGTCATGTCAACTTGACTAATTGGTTATCTAACAGAAGAATTCATTAATCATCAGGTGTTCCCTTTGATGGATCCCCAATTGTTGTCATAAGCAGTTATATCTTTATTACTCTACTGATTAATTGCATACTTCATCGTTATTCGCTTGTAGCCATCATGGCACTTCCCCATTATTAGGGTGATTATCCCACAGTCCCAAGATCACATAGTCATCTTGTTGACTGACCTTTGATATATGCCATGTTGCTGGTTCAATCAGCAAATAATGTCAGTTTGGAATATAGCAGAGAAAGATTCTTAAAGGGATGTGTATATGAAGATTCATAAGCTCTAGCATTAACAAGGGTATTAGAATATAAAATATAGAAAGGTCTCCCAGATCCCTATCACTGACATCCATGCGGAGAAATTGGTTCGCGCCTTTCACCGGGCTCACCCTGATCGGCCTGGTGGCGCCGGTGAGGGCTTGGTGACCCCTCCTCAAGGGGGTCACTGTTGTCAGCATGTTGGAAATGACTTCTGAATTGGGGCTCCCTCTTGTGGTTGCTGAGGGTATTGAACCAGTGTTGAATAGTAGAAGTCCATCACCTGCGAGCGATGATTGGCATTCAGGGGGGACGGACAGGGCTGATATAAGTGAGGTGACCTCCCATGATCCTCGCCGGTGATTTGTTTCCTCTTCCTGGTCTAGTTTGGAAGTCAGCTGGTTTTCTGCTGTCTCCTGCGTACATTCAGATAAGTTACTTTCTGCTTTTTTTTCTGTGGTTAGATTTTCTTTGTTTTTGCTGCCCTGCTTGGTGAGGTCAGCTGTGTCCCCTACAGGGGCCTGTGCTGGTCCTTGGTTCTCATTTGTTTCTGTTCATTTGCTCTGTTCCTGTGGTTTCAGTGCTGCTGGGTAGCTGTGTGTTCACACTAGAGATCTGATTAGTGGGGGCGAGATCGTGTGGTCTCAGCATTTTTGGAATCAGAAGTGTTGGAAGATTTCCTAGGGTTTTGCTGGGTTGCAGACAGTATTCTTTCCTATCCGGTCCTGTCTAGATAGCTTTTGGCCCCAGCGTTTGCTTCTCTATTTTCTACTTGCGTTTGTATTTCATCTTGTCTAACTGCCATTATATGTGTGGGGGCTGCCTATTCCTTTGGGGCTCTACTCTGGGGCAGTTAGCTTTCCTCTTTCTATCTTCAGATGTAGCTTATCTCTCCGGCTGTGACGAGGCATCTAGGTCACCGTAGGTGCGTCCCACGGCTGCTTCTAGTTGTGCGGTTAGTTTAGGGGTCTGCAACCTTTTAGTTCCCAACCTCTCTGGTGCCTTTGCTGTTTTTTGCTCCTGTCCTCCTCAGCTACCAAATCATAACACACTGGTTGTATTGTATGGGACAACAGACAACAATCTCCCATATTCTTCATTTGTCTGGTATGTAGAGTAGGATGGCAAAACGGAAGCCTTTCTTTATAAAGAAATACATCCAAACCCAGCTATGTTTTGTCAAAACCTACTTCAAGTCTGCCAAAATCATGTGGGAAAATGTTATGGTCTGATGAGACCAAGGTTGAACTTTTCAGCCATAATTCCAAAGGTACATTTGGCTCAAAGACAAAGCTGTATATCACCAAAAGAACACTATCCCCACAGTGAAGAATTATACTTTGGGGCTGTTCTTTGGCAGCCTGAACTGGGGCTTTAGTCAAGGTGAAGGGAATCATGGGCATTTCCAAATATCAGACAAATTTACAATTGCCCCTCAGTCGACTGCTTAAAAGCTGTAGATGACGTGGAAGTTAACATTTTAACAAAACAACAACCCTAAGTGTACCTGTAAGGTTCTATGTATATATTCCTGAAACTCAGTTTGTTCGTCAGCCATTTTACTTTCTGTCTTGCTGCAGCTATCTTGCCCTCAGTCAAAATGGAGTTTCCAGCTTGCATGTTCCCGCCCTGATTCTCTCCTTTGCTTCTTAAGCAGCCACAGCTGAGCAATCAGTGCTTCAGAAACTAGCCTGCAGTGAACCTGTGACTTGACTCCTGTAAGCCTTGGACCTTGTACTCCAGCTATTCCTACTGAGGAACTCTGAAGCACTTGTGGACTCTGAACCCTGCTCTTTGAAAGACCCATGTTTGCATGGACTTACGGTAACAGAGAAGTAGATCCTGAATCTGTATTGGAGAGTGATTGCTGAGCTTGGATTACTCTGGCCTGCTGTGTCTCCTGTTTCTGTGTCTGCAAACTGTGTGACTATTTCAAGAGGGAGACCATTAGAGGCGTATACGGCAAAGTCAGGGTTTGGGGGTTGGAGACTGTCACTGGACCAGTACTTGTTGTAGAGAACATCGGGTATAATGGTTACCTGGGATCCAGTGTCCAGCAGGGCAGGGATTGCGATCCCGTCCAGTATGATGGACAGGTATGGTCTTCCTCCCACAAACCTGCGGTTCCAGTCTGAGGGGCCTGAGGAGTCTATTCCTGGGTGTTGGCCCTCGGACCCAGGATTTGCTTGTTTAAAGGACACAGACGTGCTGGGTGACCTTCCTTGTGGCAGCGGTAGCAGATGATCTCTCGGCGAGGATGATGCTGGTCGCGGGTCCTTCCTGGGGGTGGCGTTGTCCTCCTCCGGCGGGGCGACGTCCTCCCTCTCCTCCGGCGCATCCAAGGGACATCCTCCGGGCAGTCAGCCAGCAAGATCTTTCCTTCTTCTTTTGTCGGCAATTGCAGGGCACTCATTACAGTGGCCAGGTTTTTGGTCAGCTGGCACACTTCTGAGCGCAGACAGTCCAGCTCAGTAGGGGGCGCCTCCTGCGTTTTGGCTTCTGCAACCAGCGGGGAAAAGGTGGATGCTGCTGGCTTTAGGGTGGTTTCACTCGGTTGATGCTGGGTTGCCATGTTTCCAGAGGTTGCAGTCCTTTTATAGCCATATCCTTAAGGGCGTCAAAGGTAGCATCAGGATGATCCAAGGACCACCAGTGCACAGTCCTGCCTTCCGCTTGGGACCTCAATCCCCGTACAAATTGTTCCTTTAACATTTTATTTTCGTCGGTGACACTTATAGGGTTTACTTGTTTAAGAGCTCGCAGGGCCCCTTGTAGTCGGCAGGCATAGTCCCTAATGCTGTCATCTGATTTCTGGGAACATTGATAAAACCTCATCCGGAGATCTGTTTCAGTGCGATCCTCAAAGATAGTCTGTAGCTTTAAGAAAATTGCAAACACTGACTCCTGGTCTGCAGTCGTCCAAGTCTCTACCTCTCTCTCAGCAGCACCAGTTAATTGTCCCACTACTACTGCAGCTCTTTGCTTTTCTGTCATAGGATACATGTCCATTATGCTGCATATTTTTTGCTTGAACCCTGACAGGGTGTCTGGCTTGCCGCTGTACTGAGGGAGCCACTTTGCTCCAGGCATGTATGGCAGCGTTAGCGGTACTATTGGGACCACAGGACCAGATGAGGGGCCCACATTTCCGTCCTGCGCTGCAGCGCCAAGTGGTAAGTCATTGGGGTCGTCGGCCTGGACCGCGCTGTCGGCTTGCTGCTGTGACATATCTGCGCCCCCTTAGTTAATCGTAGCCTACCTTCTCTGAAGGCTGCAGCTCTGCCGGCACAGCGGTGGAGAGAAGACCTGTGTCGCTGGCGCTCTGACGTCAGGGCGTTCACTGAAGCTCTCCACAGGACCTGCCGCCGCGTCAGCGCTGGGGGCGTGTTCAGGACTCAGCGCCTTTTTCAGGTACGCCCACTAATTTTCGCGCCACTAGGTGAGTGCACGCCCACCTTCTTCACCAGCGCCTCAGGGCGCGAATATGGCAATAAAATGGCGGTTGTTGTTTTACAAAAATGGCAATACAGTCTCTGATGATTTTTGGCAGTTCTCAAGCACAAAAACAGTTCAAATTAGGCACACAGGACTCGCGTTTCACGAGCTTCAGAATCCTGTTCGTGACGCCAAATTAAAGATGACGCGCACGTACCAGGGCTTTGGGGTACTCGGCACCGAGCCCATGGAAGTCTATGGGGGATGTCACGGGTAACCAGCTCGGTACGTGCCCTGGGCGCTCACCGTAATGTGGGATATTTAAAGGGGATGATGGAAATGTTCGTGTAAGTTGTCGTGACGCCACTTGTAGTATCTGGTCAGAGGGACCAGCGCTGCTGTGCACATACTCTGGAAGGGATGATGTTGGGCAGCTAGATGGTAGGTCTTCTACAAGTAAGACGGTGTCCTTCCAGGGTGGATAGAAATATGTGGATGCAGGACAGATGGGGATCCCGCCGTCAGAGACAATAAGTGAGTCACACACAAAAGTCAGTTTGGTACCTTTACTGCAGGAATGGCAGGTACTCCCCGGAGCACGGCAGGGCGAAGGATGTACGTCCGGATTCCTCCACTGGTAGGTGTATGGCCTCCTGTTCTCTGTCGTTATTTAATGAAGTCCTGACCTGCTTGTAGCTAGGTCTAACTCAGTCTCTGTTCTGTACCTGGCTGACTTGGTGGGGGACCTTCTCTATAGCAGAACAGGGTCTTTTTATCGCTGATCAGGCAGACTCTGTTCCCCTGATCCTGTACGTGTCAACTCTGTGGTACTCCTGGGACTTGTAGTCCTCCAGGAACTCCGGTGTTCTCCTAAAAGGTCGTAGAGATCCTTATAGGCTCGGGACCCGGCGTCCGGTATTCGTTGCTGGGGGGAAAGCTATTAATGCTTACTGGCCCCTCCAATTCACTTGTTTTCGGCCTACCTGGGTCCTATAAAGATCACACACGCTGGCAGTTAATGTGCTGCCTCTTCGCCGCTCTCTTAAGCGTCGGCACGCTTCCTCCTGAGCTACACTTCAGCTTCAGCTCTGACTAGGATTAATCAATCTCAGTCTGTTTTTAGCTCTGACTGAGCTCTGACAGGAATCCTCTCACTCTGGTGTCCTGAGGAGAACTCATCTGTCCCTCACAGCTTGTCTGAGGTAACTGCTGTTCTGATCTGTCTGAGGTAAACCTGGAACTAACTGGGTTTTTTTATGTGCCTAACACACAGCTCCCTCTACTGGTCTCTTAGGTAAGCTGAAATGTGTGTGTGTATAATGACCTTTAGTGGGATCTTCCTTTAGTACATCCTTCTGGAAGATATGGATCCAGTCACAGCTGGGCTCCACACATACATATTTACACTACTAGGCTATGTATACTCGATATATACCCATCACCCACCGGAAATGCACTGTGTATACTATGACTAAGGGAGGCAAGTGAGTGGGTGCAGTCGTGGGCTTTATAAAAGAGCATTACCGGTAAGTAATCCAGTTTTTTCTCTTCGCCACGACAGCACCCACTGAGAGATTTTCAGAGACAATCACCTGGGAGGGACCACCATGTCAAGGACAGATCTACCAAATACCAAGTCCGCTGAGGAGGATAAGTCTAGCCTATAGTGGTCATAGAAGGTAGAAGGTGAAGCCCAGGTTGCGGCCTTACATATAAGGTCTATCGGGACATCTGCTCTTTCAGCCCAGGAGGAAGATATGGCCCATGCAGAATGTGAGTTCACGCCCTGCGGTGGGACCTTCCCCTTTGACAAATATGCCAGCGATATTGCGTCTCTGATCCATCGAGACAGCGTACCTTTCGTGACTCCTGTCCCCTTTCCGCTGCCCTGGAAAGACACAAAGAGAGCCCTGCTCCGCCTCCAGGATTTAGTCCTGTCTAAATATGCCAAGACTGCCCTTTTTACGTCTAAAGTGTGGAATCTTTTTCCTGTGGTGATGTGGGGTTATCATAAAAGGAGGGGAGTTAGATTTCTTGAGCCCTATGAAATTTAGTCGCCACCTTAGGCCACTTTAGTTTTCAATACTATCTTGTCCGGGAATACAGACAAGAAGGGGCTCATATCCTTTTCTCCATTATACAATCTGTTCATAATCATTATTAGAAGGTTTCAGTCCAATATACATAGTCTTTGTAATGGAGGCATCTATCAGTCTCTGGAGTAGTCCTCTGATGCATGGGATACAACAACAACCGCAGACGATTAGTATGGCTGCCACGACTGCCAGTGAGATGAGAAGACTGGACACAAGATGCTTCCATTGTCCAAACCATGAGTCCAGCCAATCAGTAAACGGGTTGTCAATACCATAATTTTCAGCCAGTTCATCAGATAGTGATGTAAGACCCTCCAAAGCCTTTGTGATGCTTCCATCTGGGGCGGTATTATTTGGAATAAACGTTCCAAACATTTTACAAATCCCTCCCCTCTCTGCTAGCAGCATGTCTAAGCAGAAGTGTATCTAGGATTTCTGGCACCCAGGGCAAGAATTCGGTTCGGCGCCCCTCCCCCCCCCCGCACACATGCGATTTGCACACTTAGTCATGTACAGACGAGCTGCTCTCCCTAATGCTCTCAATGTTCAGTGAAAAATCTGAGAGAAGCAGGAAGAGAAGCTCGTTGTCACAGGACCATAAGTATGAAAATCGCATATGAGTGAGGGGTCCATGTGATGACTACAGGAACCTGCAGAGCTGAATCCTGACATTACAGCTTCTGAATTCTCACAACGAATGCACTGCACACTTTTAGGATTCTCCCTTACCGGTGGCAAGAGTGGACAGTCATGTCAGCACAAGCATGTGATTTATATACTTCTGGCCATATTCCGGCTAGACGTGCTCGGCCTCGCTCTGTTCATTTTCATTGAGGCCACACATGTCTAGTGAGCATGTGACCGCATGTATGTAAATTACCGGCACGAGAGAATCCTAACAGCGTGCAGTGAGCACTGTGAGAATTCTGAAATTGACTATTTCTCATGTTTTTATTTGTTAGGAGCATTAAAGGGGTTGTCCAGGTTTGTGCTGAGTCTGCAGTCATTCTATGTGACACAGACCTGGAGAACCCCTTTAATGCTCCTAACAAATAAAGACATGAGAATTAGCCAATTTCACAAATAATATTTACATCCAGGTACCTTATAGATGACGTCGTCTCTGGAGTCGTTCTCCTTTTCTTCATCTTGTCCAGATCCCATGATGAGTTTTCTCATCCACAGCCGTCTCTGCAGACCTCCATCTTCTCCGCTCTTCTGCACCAACTCTCCACACGATGCCCTTAAAGACAGAAGAGTCATTATAATGCTCCTAAATAAAAATATCTGCAATATACTGTCGCCTCACACTATTCCCCTCCCTCCTCACACTGTTTCCTCTCACATTCCCCCTGTTCACCATACTGTCTCCTCATATTTACCCCCTCACTCTCTATACTGTCTGCTCACACACACCCGACTCCCCATACTGTGTCTGCACACATCCCATCATCCTCACTTCCCATACTGTGTCCACATACATTCTCCCGTTCACTCCCCATACTGTCTGCACTCATACATGCCCTCATACATACATACTCTTCAGTACCCTCAAATCCCCCCACACATATTAAATGCCCCTATCCCCACTCCAAATCCCCCACACACATTAAGAACCCCCCACACACATTAAGTACCCCCCATCCCCACTCCAAATCCCCCCACACATAAAAGAACCCCCCATCCCCACTCCAAATCCCCCCACATAAAAAAGCCCCCATCCCCACTCCAAATCCCCCACACATAAAAGAACCCCCCATCCCCACTCCAAGTCCCCCCACACATAAAATAACCCCCCATCCCCACTCCAAATCCCCCCACTCATAAAAGAACCCCCCATCCCCACTCCAAATCCCCCACATAAAATAGCCCCATCCCCTCTCCAAATCCCCCACTCATAAAATAGCCCCCATCCCCACTCCAAATCCCCCCACACATAAAATAACCCCATCCCCACTCCAAATCCCCCCACTCATAAAAGAACCCCCCATCCCCACTCCAAATCCCCCCACATAAAATAGCCCCCCATCCCCACTCCAAACCCCCTCACACATAAAAGAACCCCCCATCCCCACTCTAAATTCACCCCCCCATACACACACACTCACACATTATGCCCCCCATTAATCTTCTGTGGTTTCTTCAGCTCCATAGTGGAGCACACTCACCACCAATCTTCACCCTTCTGGGCGCCGCCGGCGAGTGACGTCAGCAGCGTGATCACATGACCTGATCACGCTGCAGACGTCGCTCTGACCCAGCGGTCAGAGCTTCAATTGTACTGGCGTCTGTATAGATGCCAGTGCAATTGATCCCTGGGAGCCGGCACGCAGCAGCTTCTCTGCGCCGGCTGTCAGCTTGACAGCCGACACAGGGAACTGCAGACTCCCAGGCCGGGGCGGCAGAATGCAGCTGCTGGGGAGACACTGCGGACCGCCGCATTAGGCGGCCCGACTGCGCCCCCCTGCTGGCTGCGCCCGGGGCACATGCCCCGGCTGCCCCCCCTAGATACGCCCCTGTGTCTAAGGCCATCCTATTCTGCCATGGCATCAAAGAAGTTGGGGCCAATTGTTCAGCTATCCCCTTTATTGCATCCCTAGTGTAATTTATAAACCTCTGTTGATTATAGTAAATATAATTTATCCAATCCACATTCTTATTTAGGGTAGCCCACCAGAAGAGAACTGACTCAAATCCTGCTGCAATCTGGTTCCTAGCTTTGTACTCGTCTGGGACCCCTCTTGGGACTCCTATACTGTCTATATAGATCCTTGGGTCAAAAGAGCCAACAGGTGTTGATCTTCTGTTTCTACGTAGAGTTTCAGCATCTATGTTACCCTTGGTTATCTCTTCTGAGGAAATTATTTGGAACAGCATGAGCACCTGAGCCAGAGCACAGCTGCCAACCCAATTAGTTGGCAGGCAGGCCCTTAATCTCATGTCCCCACACAGCCACCAAATATCACTTCTTGCTGCAGTGTGATTATCAAACCACTTAGCTTTGTAACCATCCGTGTCTGAATCTATGGGAATGGTAGTTTCACAAAACTCTGAGGTTAGATTTTCTACCCGTCTTCCTATTCCTACCCCTGTCCCTTTCCTTTGAAAACAAGTGTAGTTGCCAGGGTATGGAAAAACTCTAGGAGGTACTTGATCCATCTTTGCTATTGGATACAGAACTGAAAAAATGGCAAATAGCATTATCAGTAGGGTCATATGAGACGTTATATAAGGCTACCATACAGTGTAGACCTGTTTGATCTTTGGTATATGTAATAAGGATCTACCAATCAAAAAATGAGGTGTATAAAGCAAGGTAGAAGTGCAGGCTAAAATTTAACTTTTAATAATTGCCCTTAAAAAATGAGATTTTCGTTAAGTATATAACAACAAACAATAAAAGTGTGTCCTAAACACCAATAACTTGTGAAAAAACAAAATATATTTAAAACCGTCAGTAAAACAGACTTGACTTAATCATGGGTTAAATAGGGATAGATCTATCTGGACACTATCCACACAATTCAAACAATCTTGTTAATATCAATGACTGTATGTGCTTATTTCCTCTCATAAATTGCACATCAAAAAACATGGAACAGTCTTACCACATATCGATGTTCACCGTGTGTTTGAAGATGGGGGAGGCCTTTTTAAGAATAATGCCATACATTACCCCAAATCAGGTGGACTGTCAGTCCTTGGTTCACATGTGTCCACCTGATTTGGGGTAATGTATGGCATTATTCTTAAAAAGGCCTCCCCCATCTTCAAACACACGGTGAACATCGATATGTGGTAAGACTGTTCCATGTTACTCTGGGGAATTATTAATGAAGTGCCTTGGCCATGTGATCACTCTTCCTGCAACCTCCTACTGTCTGGCCTCCCCTCTAGCACTCTGGCACCACTCCAGTCCATCCTACACTCTGCTGCACGACTAATCCACCTGTCTCCCCGCTATTCCCCAGCCTCCCCCCTATGCCAGGCCCTTCACTGGCTTCCTATTGCCCAGAGGCTCCAGTTCAAAACCTTAACCATGACATACAAAGCCATCCACAACCTTTCTCCTCCATACATCTGTGACATGGTCTCCCGCTACCTACCGACACGCAACCTTCGATCCTCTCAAGATCTCCTTCTCGACTCCCCCCTCATCTCTTCTTCCCACAACTGCATACAAGACTTCTCCCGGGCTTCCCCCATACTCTGGAACTCCCTGCCGCAAAACATCAGACTTTCACCAACAACAGAGACCTTCAAGAAGAACCTGAAGACCCACCTGTTCCAACAAGCCTACAACCTGCAATGATCCTCAGTCTACTGAACCATCGCACGACCAGCTCTACCCTTTCCTAGTGTATTCTCACCCATCCCCGCAGACTGTGAGCCCTCGCGGGCAGGGTCCTCTCTCCTTCTGTACTTGTGTGTCCCTTGTCTAGCACATGTTTATTGTACCTGTCTATATTTTTCCCTTTTCATATGTAAAGCGTCATGGAATAAATGGCGCTATATAAATGTATAATAATAATAATAATAATAATAATAGTGTCACAGTACTTCGCCCTAAAGGCCTGTCACTAAGAAATAGCACGCTCTTATTAGCCCTTGAATATTCAGAGGTTTTATGTATCAACCAGAAAGCAAGACTAGTCAATAATAAGCAAGCCAAAGTTATTCCAACTACCTCAAAATTCTTCAGCACCATGTGGGAGGTGATTGTGCGTATAAGACAGAAGACAGACAGACTTATCCCCTGACTCAAGGTGCCACCTTGTAGTCACCAAAGAGAAATGCAGGGAATCTAACCCGAAAAGATCGGCGTATTTGACACCGTACCTCTAGCACTCTCCAAGAGCACGTACGTAGCTTCCTCTGAGTATCTGCCGTCAAAGATATATCCTCACATGAATCCTGGCAAGCCAGTTAGCATGGAGAGGCACTCTGAGTGACAGACCTAGCAGAGTATTCTCATAGCCTCAAGGTTAGCATACATTCACACTTCAATCATGCACTAAACATATAACACTAAGTAACAGACATACAAATAGCAGTGTGTGGCCAAGCTGCGCTTGGTACACATGTTCCCAGGAGTATGCACAAAAAGGAAATTGCAAAAACCTGATATTCATTCACAACACTCACACTTCCCAACACTACCACTAGAGGGAATCTTAGACTATTTAAGGGTGAGTTAGGTAGCAGTAGTGATTATTCAAGAATTCAAGAGAGCGGAGTTAGTTCCTGTCAGAGCTCAGAGAGAGCTGAAGTGATTCCTGTCAGAGACAGAAGGAGAGAGATTGAGCTGATATCTCAGAACAGACAGATTGCTAGTACCCTATGTATGTGGAAAGTGACTCTCGGAGCAAGCGTGTATTCAGTCTGACGGAACGTCCTGAGAGCTGCTCTGGACAGAGTCTTTGAAGGAAAGAAGGAAGGGGACTACAGTTTGCAGAACATTGAGTTAACTGAGAACAGTCAGTGAGCTGGAGAAAAAGAAAGCTGACAACTACACCTACTGCTACCCGTGCTTATGTTAAGGGTAAGAGTGAGGCGACGGGCGAGTGGTGACCCAAGATAGGAGTGACTTCGGTGACAGATCACCTTCACTCGACTAACCGGACACCGGGGTCCGAAGTATTGCTAGAACCTTTACGGCTAGTGAGAGAAACACCGGAATCCTTGCTGGACTTCAAGTCACAGAAGGTAGCCCTAAGTGTCGATACGTAACAGGAGTCAGGGGGAACAGGACGCAGTCGGCCTGATCAGCCACAACGGCTTAGTTCTTTCCAACATCTGGTCACCAGAGATAGAAAAGGCTCCACCACAATGTCGATCGGGCGTAGCTGTTATACATAGAGTTGAACTTCGCTTCACGCAGGTTGGAAACTCACACATTAAAGGGAAAGGAGGCCTTAAACTCACTCAGCGATTACCTGAATGTGCATTCTCCACCCTGACCAGCTTCCCGGGAAATACCTGCAACCTTCAACAGTAAAGGTATGGAAATAGAACAACTTGTGTGTGACTGACTTATTATCTGCAACACCATTGACTTTGAGGGACCAGTCCCACCTGTGGGGGACTTAACATCTAGCTGCCTAATAACATCCCCTCAGAAGATTCATCTTGCAGCGCTGGTCAAATTGATCAGAAACCACAGGTGGCGTCACAAACTATTACTACAATCCCCTGTAAATATTCCCTCATTGTATGAGCGCCCAGGGCCACGGACCGAGCTCTGCTGCCAGTGACATCCCCCATAGACTTCCATGGGCTCGGTGCCGAGTATCCCATAACCCTGGTACCATGTGCGACTCAGCAGCAACAGAGAATAACGAATCTAATATACTGTTAAGTATCCCGTAGGATATTTTACTTGTTCTTTGTCAATAATATGAACCGGGTTTGGAAGGCCCGACTATACCATACCCTGGTTCCGGCCAGCAGCTTGTGGAACAGTGGGAGACACAGAGATTGTATGTAAGAATTCAAAGGTTCTTACCTTCCCGGATTTGTCTGTGTTCCTCTGTCTCAGTCTGCAAAGGTGCCGGGCTTCAGGTACTGCTTGAGCCTTCTTCTTCCCAGTCCCCACCAGGGACGCCAATGTTAGGTTTGGGTGGTCTTCAATTAAGACCCTCTCAGTATATTAGATCGTGCCAGATTAGGTATAGCTTCGATCGAGGCAAGATGGTGAGATGAAATGACACAGGAGACAAGTCTCTGATTCTGATGCCAAAGTCATCTACTTTATTGGGTACCCAGCCAGCTTATATACACTACTGGACTGGGCGTATACATGCATTAGGTAATGGTGTTTTCCAGAACATATTAGTAAATTATTTATTACAGTAAATACATCTTGTCATGTATCTCATAGGTCATGTCAACTTGACTAATTGGTTATCTAACAGAAGAATTCATTAATCATCAGGTGTTCCCTTTGATGGATCCCCAATTGTTGTCATAAGCAGTTATATCTTTATTACTCTACTGATTAATTGCATACTTCATCGTTATTCGCTTGTAGCCATCATGGCACTTCCCCATTATTAGGGTGATTATCCCACAGTCCCAAGATCACATAGTCATCTTGTTGACTGACCTTTGATATATGCCATGTTGCTGGTTCAATCAGCAAATAATGTCAGTTTGGAATATAGCAGAGAAAGATTCTTAAAGGATGTGTATATGAAGATTCATAAGCTCTAGCATTAACAAGGGTATTAGAATATAAAATATAGAAAGGTCTCCCAGATCCCTATCACTGACATCCATGCGGAGAAATTGGTTCGCGCCTTTCACCGGGCTCACCCTGATCGGCCTGGTGGCGCCGGTGAGGGCTTGGTGACCCCTCCTCAAGGGGGTCACTGTTGTCAGCATGTTGGAAATGACTTCTGAATTGGGGCTCCCTCTTGTGGTTGCTGAGGGTATTGAACCAGTGTTGAATAGTAGAAGTCCATCACCTGCGAGCGATGATTGGCATTCAGGGGGGACGGACAGGGCTGATATAAGTGAGGTGACCTCCCATGATCCTCGCCGGTGATTTGTTTCCTCTTCCTGGTCTAGTTTGGAAGTCAGCTGGTTTTCTGCTGTCTCCTGCGTACATTCAGATAAGTTACTTTCTGCTTTTTTTTCTGTGGTTAGATTTTCTTTGTTTTTGCTGCCCTGCTTGGTGAGGTCAGCTGTGTCCCCTACAGGGGCCTGTGCTGGTCCTTGGTTCTCATTTGTTTCTGTTCATTTGCTCTGTTCCTGTGGTTTCAGTGCTGCTGGGTAGCTGTGTGTTCACACTAGAGATCTGATTAGTGGGGGCGAGATCGTGTGGTCTCAGCATTTTTGGAATCAGAAGTGTTGGAAGATTTCCTAGGGTTTTGCTGGGTTGCAGACAGTATTCTTTCCTATCCGGTCCTGTCTAGATAGCTTTTGGCCCCAGCGTTTGCTTCTCTATTTTCTACTTGCGTTTGTATTTCATCTTGTCTAACTGCCATTATATGTGTGGGGGCTGCCTATTCCTTTGGGGCTCTACTCTGGGGCAGTTAGCTTTCCTCTTTCTATCTTCAGATGTAGCTTATCTCTCCGGCTGTGACGAGGCATCTAGGTCACCGTAGGTGCGTCCCACGGCTGCTTCTAGTTGTGCGGTTAGTTTAGGGGTCTGCAACCTTTTAGTTCCCAACCTCTCTGGTGCCTTTGCTGTTTTTTGCTCCTGTCCTCCTCAGCTACCAAATCATAACACACTGGTTGTATTGTATGGGACAACAGACAACAATCTCCCATATTCTTCATTTGTCTGGTATGTAGAGTAGGATGGCAAAACGGAAGCCTTTCTTTATAAAGAAATACATCCAAACCCAGCTATGTTTTGTCAAAACCTACTTCAAGTCTGCCAAAATCATGTGGGAAAATGTTATGGTCTGATGAGACCAAGGTTGAACTTTTCAGCCATAATTCCAAAGGTACATTTGGCTCAAAGACAAAGCTGTATATCACCAAAAGAACACTATCCCCACAGTGAAGAATTATACTTTGGGGCTGTTCTTTGGCAGCCTGAACTGGGGCTTTAGTCAAGGTGAAGGGAATCATGGGCATTTCCAAATATCAGACAAATTTACAATTGCCCCTCAGTCGACTGCTTAAAAGCTGTAGATGACGTGGAAGTTAACATTTTAACAAAACAACAACCCTAAGTGTACCTGTAAGGTTCTATGTATATATTCCTGAAACTCAGTTTGTTCGTCAGCCATTTTACTTTCTGTCTTGCTGCAGCTATCTTGCCCTCAGTCAAAATGGAGTTTCCAGCTTGCATGTTCCCGCCCTGATTCTCTCCTTTGCTTCTTAAGCAGCCACAGCTGAGCAATCAGTGCTTCAGAAACTAGCCTGCAGTGAACCTGTGACTTGACTCCTGTAAGCCTTGGACCTTGTACTCCAGCTATTCCTACTGAGGAACTCTGAAGCACTTGTGGACTCTGAACCCTGCTCTTTGAAAGACCCATGTTTGCATGGACTTACGGTAACAGAGAAGTAGATCCTGAATCTGTATTGGAGAGTGATTGCTGAGCTTGGATTACTCTGGCCTGCTGTGTCTCCTGTTTCTGTGTCTGCAAACTGTGTGACTATTTCTGCCAACTTGTATGAAGTAATACAGGACTTTTCTATATCAAACCTGTGACTCCTGTGTTTTCATCGCACCCAAGCACAAGACGCTATATGAACTGTACTACATACATTACAAGATTCTGAAGACAAAACGTTAGTGTCTGCTGGGTCTGGAAGGCTGTGTCTGCTGTACTGTGGATATCAGACGTCCGGTTGTACTTTCAGTGATGACAGTGGTTGTGACTTCTCACAACCATTCCAGGTGAGCAATTCCCTTAAGTTTTTTCTTTTTGCAGTGTTACCACAGTAAACACTATTGTTTTTTTTTTTTTCCTTTCTTTTCTCTTTTTTGTCTGCTGTAACTCTGGATATCAGATGTCTGGTTGAAACTTTCTGTGATGATAGTGGTTGTGACTTCTCACAACCATTCCAGGTGAGCACTTCCCTTAATTTTTTTTTCTCTCTGCAGTGTTGCCACAGGTGAACACTATTGTTTTTTTTCTCTCCTCTTCTTCCAGTAATCCTGTCTTAAAAGATCTGGAAAATGGAGGCCGATAAAGGAACTTTGCGGAGTGACTGATAATATCCTTGCAGATTTGCAGAATATAAAGACCCGTTTTACAAATCTACAGGACCTCAATAATCACAATTTGCAAGTGGTTGGACAGACTACCCAGGATTTGCGAGCCAGGATTGAGGTTCTAGAGGGGCGAGTCCAGGCTCCTGCCGTAGCCCCGAGTGCTGGGATTCCCAAGTTGCCCCCTTTTCGTTTTGGCGGTGAACGTGAGAAATTCAGTGGATTTATTAATCAATGCAATCTTTTTTTTTCTGCACATGCTTCACAATTTCCCACTGAACGATCTAAGGTGCTTACTATAATTATGTTGCTTACCAACAAGGCTTTAATATGGGCAAACCCTCTGATTGAGACTGAGGATGATTGTTTGAATCACCTTGATGATTTTATTTCAGCCATGGGGCAGGTGTTTGATGACCCCAATCGAGATGCAACAGCTGAAGCAGCCATGTTAGCTTTGCGCCAAGGTAAGCACTCGGTAGCTGAATATGCCTTGGATTTCAGGAGATGGGCCCTTGATACCACCTGGGACAGTTCCGCCAAAAATCTATTTTTCGAAAGGGGTTATCTCCACTGATTAAGGATGAACTTGCTCGTGCCGACCCTCCCACTGCGTTAGGTGACTTTATTAACTACTGCATCCGTATTGATACTCGTCTGACTGAACGCAGGCAAGAGAGATGGTTCGAAAGCAATCGTACTAACCTTTTCCTACCTTCCTCTCCAGCTAAGGAACCTTTGAGTAGGATTACACGGGAACCTGAACCTGAACCCATGCAGGTAGACTCTTTACAACGACGGGTTAGTGATGCACGCAAGGAACATCGTTTTAAGGAGAATCTATGTTTCTATTGTGGTAAGTCAGGGCACTTCATTATAAACTGCCCCAGCCGTTCTCGTAAGACTACTGCAGCACTCATTCATTGTGAGTGTTGCGAGAGGGGATCTGTCAGGTCCGAGCCTCAGGCTCCAGAGAGATCTGCAGCAACAGATCTTGATTTCTCGGACTTAAACTCCGTTACCTCTGAGGACGTTGACTGTGTAAACGCTGCCATTTTTCAAGTTTCCTCAGCGGTGTCCCAGCTGAGTTGTAAGAAAAACAATTCTCATTGCTTTCTTTCCATCAAACTCTGGGTTGACTCAGCTTGGGTGTCTAGCTCTGCTATGATCGACTCAGGGGCAAGTGGAAATTTTATGGATGTCTCCTTTGCTCTGAAACAGGGAATACGTTCAGTGAAGAAGGCTACTCCAGTACAGATGGAAACTGTGGATGGCTCCCTGCTGACCTCTGGACCAGTGGATCAGGAAACAGAGCCTTTGAGGGTTCTTATGGGTAAAGATCATCAAGAGAAACTGTCCTTTATGCTTATCTCTTCTCCCCACTTTCCCATTATTCTAGGGCTACCATGGCTGCAGGCTCAGAATCCTACCATTAACTGGGAGACCAAGGAATTACACTTTCCAGAGAAACAGATGAGTCCAAAAGTTTCAGCTTGCTCTGTTCCTAAAGGAATCATGTCAGTCCCTGAACTACCAGCTGTATACCAGGACTATGTGGATTTATGTGACAAGAAGAACGCTGACCAGCTTCCTCCTCACCGTCCATATGATTGTCCAATTGAATTATTGCCTGGAGCAGAGATACCTTTTGGTAAGATCTACCCCCTGGCGGGGCCCGAGCTAAAGGCTTTAAAGGATTACATAGATGAAAATCTAGCCAAGGGCTTCATACGCCCCTCTTCATCTCCTGCAGGTGCACCCATCTTCTTTGTAAAGAAGAAA